>JABJVR010001513.1:0-13817 GCA_025773905.1 Chitala chitala
TCCTGTCTCCATCCATGTGAGTCTGCATCTCTGCGATGAATCACTCTGCAGAGTCCTGCCCTCGTTTGAATTCCTGTGTTTTGCTCATTACCTTCATGTGAGTGCTTGTTTAGCTGGAAAGGCATCATTTAGTACAACAGGTTTACAACAGTGCAGTGTGTGAAGAAACTATAGCGACTCAGGGTAGGTTTACGTAAACATAAACTAATCTGCGAATGTGGAAAATCTAATGGACCTTTATTCTTGACCCCTTGGGGGGAGATTGAGACCTAACTGTTTATCTCTGAATGAACCTGTTGACCAGCTGATCCTCTGCATTCACTGTTTAATTGTATGTCTTCTGTGCTCATTATGGCCTTCAGTTTCTCTGCTGTTCCCTCATCTACGCTTTCCTCTGTCCCCTATGGTCATGGTTGATGTGCTCTGTGGGCTACTGTGATGGATAATGGTTGTTTTTTGATGACTCAAATCAGTGGTGGGGCTTTATCCATCCTGCCAGCAAGGCACAGTACTGCAAGCCCATGTGCCCGATTACCATGCTGGCCTGTACACCAACACTTTACGAGAGCATTCAGAGAAAATGCACACATGCCTGGTCCTTTCTGAGCCTAGATATCTCCTGACCTTTGACCCTGTGGCTCCGCTCACCTTTGGCTGGTCACTGAGCTGGCCTGTGATTTCAACAGGTAACAGACCTGTAAGAAAAGAGAAGCTCTGGATAAAACACATGAACCTCAGTTCTTTCTGAAATGACCTTATTCATTTTGATAAGGGAAAACATGAGCAGCTACGCCACCCAACCCCCTCTCCTTCCTTAATTTGGGTCACTCGGGGGGAGGTGCGCACATTAAGTATTTAAGTCACCCGCTGAAGGGCAGGTGTGGATTCCACTCACAACAAAGCGGTCACACAAGGGCGAGGTCTGGCAGCAGCACACTCCCATCGTCTAACCGCTGTCTAATGGTCTTCTAGCTCTGTTCTACCTCTATGCATTTTCCTTTTTTTTTTTTTTTTTTTTTTTTTTGCTTTCCATGTTTGTTAGGACAGGGAGATGTTTGTGGAAATGGACTAAGACAAGGCCTCATTACTAGCTCGTTACCTCAATCAATTACCTCATTATTAACAAAAAGTAAAGGTATCGTCCAGTAAGGCGCATAGAAAAGGTAATTCGTGGTCGCCATTTTGATTATGCTTCAGTGGGTGGCCTTCATGGTCCCCCCCCCCACCAGATTTAAGGAGGCAGTATGCACTGTGTTGCCTAATTAGTTTAATCACTTTCTCAAGCAATGAAGTGCACGGCCTCAGAATGTAGCTTTTGCGAACTCCTGCTCACTCTGCTAAACCTCATTTTCAGCTGTTTTCAGAAGTAGGTCAGCTCCGGAACTTTGTCTCCGGGACATGCTTCCCCACATCTCTGCTAAAGGGGCTCTTTTTTGTCTGACAGGACGTGGCTCCTGGTCGGCCTTCTTGGTTGCAGGTGGGTTAGGGGGGGCAGGAGAGAATGCTGTTGCTCTGCTTGACAGCCCAAACACGTGCTGTTTGTGATATTTTAAATTTGCCTTTTTCTTATTATGAAGGCACCATTTTTAAATGCATTTTTTTGTTTCCAGCTGTGCAAGGTGACCTTCCTGCTCTCCTCTGAGAGCTCTTTGGTATTACAATGACTCTGCTAGATGCATTAGACTTTGTGATATTTGAATGTGTAATTTTACTTGTCTCCAAGATTTCTCTGAACATTCTAAGAGAGCATTGTGGAGAAACGGAAGATAATTGACTGATATCTTTAGAAGGTAACAGGTCTTGGTTCCACGTGTTTCTGAAGTACCTCCTAGTCTACACATCTGCTTGGCCAATGAGAGAGGAACCCTTTCTGTGGGAGGAAGGCTGAAATCTTTAACTTATGAGCTGTGATGATGTGGCAAATAGTGCCCCTCAGACTAACGTGAAAAGGCCCTATATTGTCGACTAAAGAGGTGTTTGCTCCTGAGAGGTTTTTGGCCTGCGACCAGCCTGCTTGCTTGTATTGTCTGATTTATCCTCTCCCACAATCCAGCACAGCCTTCTTGCCAGAGGACGCCTTTCAGGCTCATGTTCTGCTACAGAGGCAAACAATTCACTTCCGCTCTGGGCCAGAATCCATCTCTGAGGAAAGCCCTTGTTTCGGGCCAGATTTGAGGCAAATGGGACAGCAGGTCTGGTTGAGTTCCGTCACATGATGCCAAAGATGGGCCCACACAATGGCACATAACAGGATCACGTTCTTGGTTTTCAGTCTGTGCCAGCTGTGTGGTTTCTCTCTGTGTGCGAGGACATTTCCAGCGTTTGTTGTGTCTGCTGTACCTCGCAGCGCGTGTTATTTTCCAGTGTGCACACATGCAGGGATGGACGCTTCTGGAGCTGTTTTGTTTGTCTTTGCCTGTGCAGCTTCCATAATCGTCCAACAGGGGGGATTAAAGTCACCTGATATATTTTGCCTGTATAGTAGCAGATGACAGCTGAGGTGTGTGTGTGTGTGTGTGTGTGTGTGTGTGTGTGTGTGTGTGTGCGCGCATGTGCATGTGATTTCCCTCCCAGCTTTATTTGGCGCTCTCCCGATATCCAGTGCATCGAATTGCAAGACTTGCATGGAAAGTACGCAGACACTCCTTGACACCTTGGCATGGATCAGGTGTGTGTATCGATGTTTTCTCATGAACAAGGTGCTACATGCCCTGTTCTTCTGCCTCCTGGCCCTACGGCTGTTGAGCAGCTCCGGTTCCAGGCCTGCGAAGCTGAAGAGACTGAGTTGCAGGGAATGCAGGTCAGGTCCGCCGCTCTGAAGGTGTTACAGCCCCTTTATCCTCACTTTTCACTCACCCTCAGAATACACAGTCACTTGGAATCTGTAGTTCTCGGACCCTGCTGGGCAGAACTTGACCTCTGACCTCTCTTGCCAGCTTGGTAGGGCTGCTTAGCTGTACTTGTATAACACGTCCACTGTTGGCAACTCTTTAACTCCAAGGTGCGGCCTGACACCATTTATTATTGCATAAAAGAATTCACATGAAACGCGTAAGCCATTTTCTGCAGACTCTTCTGAGCCTTCCTCTCCTTCGTGTAGCTGAAGTTGCATCACTTTCATGCAGGGTTTCATGTCTGCTTAATTAGCCAGACATCAGCCTCCTACACTGCAGGCAACTTTACCTGCAGCGTCAGGCCATTGCGCATTCTGAAGTATGTTCATTAGTACAGTGTCGGCGTGGAGACGGAAGCCTTGGGAACAGAGGCAGATGTTCACGTCCATCCTCCTCCTCAGCAACGAGCCTGTCTTTTGTGTGAGCGAGTGTGGGTGGGCAGGAGTTGCAGCTGACGGTCACTCGGTGCCACAATAACAGAGAGCCGTTCACAGAACAAGGTTACTTTGGGGGTTTAGCTGCGGCCTTCACGCTGCTAATTAAGTCCTGTGTGACCTGTATCCAGAGCTGAGTATGCAGAGAGAAGCTGATGTCATGGGGCAGAAGTGCAGGGTTTTTCTGCTACACGTGACGATCTGTAAAGCTTCTTACATGAGCTTTTTTCCCAGTACTTGTTTTGACGAGTGGGGTGGGCAATAAGATGCTTTATCATATTTCTTGGAAGATAGTGGCAGTGATTGGCCTACTTATGATTCAAACATTAAAACGGTGTATTGTGTATAACCCGTACCTGAAGCATTGTTACGTATAAACAGGCCTTTTAATGGGAAACCTTAATGGAGCCCATTAACATCTGCTTGACTTTCTAACGTGCCCTTCTGGGTAACACATTGCAAACAAATTTAGAAATGTCAGGTGTTGTTTTCCCCTAAAACGTATTTTGTTCTGCTGAACTGAAGAGAGTTGTTCTGTAACTTGGGTTATAGTTTAGCTAACTGTATTTTTGGTTTTTTTTTAATGGCTTTAACAGCACAGTCATCTCCCTTATAAAGTACGGCTTTGTGTTCTGTTCCCAACCACCACCTTCCTCAACTTGCATAATCTCAAAACAATCTGGCCTTGTAATTTTTTGCCAGGCTGGTGTGGATCAGCGTTTTCACAGCGTGGGTCGCTCACGTTGCAGGATCAGAAGATCCCCGTGTGGTCGGGTGGGAGAGGGCGATCAGCTGTCTGGGTCTCTGTGTTCATGCCGCCTTCATTGTGGGGGGAGACATTATCTTGTGCTTTCACAAACGCAAAAGCTTGTGGTGGCATTGATTGAAGTACACTCATATGACCCTGAAGTTAGCTTTACTGATGGTTGCTAATTGCCTCATTGTGTCTTTGGGCCAGAGCTGTTAAACAGAGCCTTGCGCCTCGGTTGGTCGGCCTTTGTCTTGGACACCGGGAATATGCCATGTGCTCAGTCTAGAGACAACGCTGACAGTTTTGGTTATGAGGAGATTTTGTTTTGGTTGTTGGCTGCTCATAGTCTGTGTAGAGGAAATCGTGGCTCTTAAACATCAGAGCTTATGCAAGTGTTTCTGTGCGTTCCGTAAATGTAGCTTTGACCACGTCCTTGATGTGACGAAGGACGTTCTTCAATTAAATAAAAGAATGAATTGAAAGTGTCACTAGACAAATGTTCTTTTATAGTTACTGATTCTGTCTTGAGATTTAAAATCACATATTGAAATCCCCAGGGCTAATACCAGCTGATTGTGCTGTCAGTCAGCATGCTTTTCATTTCACCTCTGTTTTAGGGGAGGTGTTCTCTGTGCCATCGCCACCCCTGGCTGGAAAACCTGAGTTCAGGTCTAACCAGCAGCGACTCAGGATGATCTGCTGCCACCCCCCCACCACCACACACACATGCGCACACACACACGCACACACACAAAGACAGTTGTTGTTCCCAGACTTGCAGCCTCCTTGTTTGAACTGTAGGCAGTGCAGACAATGTGCTGACTGGTCTTGTGAGGTTTCTTGGACAAACAGCCCTTTTGGAGGGGTGGGGGGGGTAAATTATAATGCATGTGATGTGATGCAGCTCAGTGTTGTCTGCAGATGGAGAGCTTGCCTTTGCATATGACATTTTGCTTTTTCTTTTGGTGGCAGAGGACATAGACATGACAAATGATTTAAGAACAGGTGTGATAACACCTGTATTTGTTGAGGCGGGGTGTGTTTAGGTGTGCTGACAGTACAGGCCCACATTCCTTTGTGGCTCAGCCTCCCACTTGGAACTTTGATTTGTTGGTTTTCTTACTCAGTCATGATGATATTAAGTAGAAGGCTGCTTTAAAAATGGCAAAGGGCTTGGAGAATTGTGAATTTTTGGTTTGCCTTTTGGTTCTGGTTAATAGTTTTGAACCTTTTCAACAATTAAACACAAGCTAGCAGTTGTTACAACCTGTTGGCATCTTTGCTGGGTGTTTGTGCTGAAGCTGTTCAGATATGTGTATGCGCATGCCTTGTCTTGGCTTCCATAGTTTGTCTTCAGCATAGCACCTCCCAGTCAAAACATCTCAATTTACACTTCAAAGGTTCATAACTGGAATTGAAAAAACATTATCGTTAGTTTTTAAAAGAAGCTGTGCTGACTCACTGAATGGTTCATCTTTCTGATGCTGTTCACTCCCATTGAGTCAGATTTTCTTCTTTTTCCAGATCTGCCCACCCACTGGACATCAATGACCGTCCCTGCAATTCATGGAAGACAACGTGCTCCTCAAGTCAGCCATGGTCTCCAGGCTACCAAAATTTAGTGCTCGCCCCCCCGGAGCCACCAGTCCTTTGCTCAATGGGACCAGCCAGCCGGGGCCCAACCTTCAAGTGAAGGTGGCCCCTCCAGGGAGGCTCAACGGGACGGTCCGCACGCGCTCCCCCTCTGTACTGAACTGTAAGGCCGTTGGTAACCTTAATGGTTCATCAAACCTCAGGCCTGTTCACCAGCCAGAGAAGCAGCAGACGCCTGCAGCTAAGGCAATTAGGAAACCTGTCAGTACCGTCTCCCAGATCAGAAGGCCCAGCCCCTTCGCAGCCCCGCCTCCTCTTGTGTCGAGTTCCCGTGCAGCTTCTGTGCAGGGCTCTTACAACAGCAAGGCCAAAGTTTCAAATGGCACCTCTGCACCACACCAACTTGGTCTGCACCAGCCAGTTGTAGACCCCAGCTTGGCAAGCGGTAACCTGCAGCACAGCCTGTCCCAGTCTAGCGACAGCCTTAAGGCCCTATCCCAGAGCAACATGGCTCGTTCACTCAGTTTTACCCACTTCAAGCGGCTCGCTGGACCCAATGCTACTTCTGTGACCCGTTCTTTGTCCTTTGGCAAGGAGAAAGTTCACTCCAAGCCTGTTCCCAACAAGCCCTCCCCAGTTGCCATGGCTAAGGACCCAGCCACCATGCAGTGTGAAGTTGACCCTGTATGTCTGGTGCCCTCTAGTGGTGGGAGGAAGTCTCTGCTGCCTGGGACTGCACTCAGTAGGCCGTCATCTTTGAGCTACAGACTGATGCGGCCTTCTCTGCTAAAGCAGCCTCGGCAGTCGGCAGTGTGTGGGAGCGGAGGCTCTGCAGAGGTCCTCCCTGCCTCCATGGACCATCACAATAATGAGGAGACAGTCTCTGCCTCAGATACACCCCTGATTGAAGCCCCAGGCCCTAAGGAGCCTGAGTGTGTGTCGGAGTACCCGGCAGAGTGCCCAGAGGACATGTCACTGTCCTCTACGTCCACGTCATCTATGGAACGTGTAGACACCAGCGAGGAGCGCCCAGACTGTTCCAACTGGACGGGAGATGGAGGCAGACTGTTGCAGCTCCACCCCTCCCCTGATGACAGGCTGTCAGTTGATGGCAGTGTTGCCCCCAGCCAGCCGGACAGCACACCCAGTGAGGCTAAACTTGACACCCTGATGTCAGACTGTGTTAACTGGTCAGCGGTGAGACTTTCAGGTGAGGCTGGTTTTAGAATGCTGCTGCCCAGTTTGCATTTGCAGTTTGCATCAGGAGGAGTGTGAGATCAGATGCAGAGCAGATGGAAATAAAACAGTTCAGTCCAGTTCAAACTGAATAATATACCCCTTTGTACCTAATTTTGTTAATAAGAAAAAGAACATGAAAGCATGGAAGGTGTTCGGAGTTCATAACCATGAACTGCATGCCCTGTGCTAAATTGGTGGATTTTTTTTTTCCCGTTCTAGGGGGGGATGACTACAAGCTGACAGCCCTCTGTGGTGAAGAAGCCCCATCTCCAGAGGCTGCTTACCCCCACTGTTTGTCGCTGGACCTCTCCCCATCGGACAGCTCTGGTGGCACCTACATGTGGGACGAGGAGGATCTGGAGCCCCTAGGTGTTTCCCCACATCCCTGTGACGGCTATGACTCCGACATCAACAGCACGGTGAGCCTGCTGTGATAGTTGCATCTCTATACCTCTAGAGGGAGATAATTGCCCATCTCATTTGCTTTGAACAGTCCATGACAACAAATTTTGTAATAAAGATGACAAAGAATACTTGCAATGGGTGTAATCCAGTACCTGCTGCTTAAAGGGCATTTCTAACCATGCTGTACCTCAGGTTAGAAGAGTATTGTCTTCGTAACCCATTTTCATTCTCCTTAATATCGCTGATCAGTTATTAAAGGGAACAGTGATACAGAGCTGGCCAGAATGATGGAGCTGTCTCCTTTCTTGACTGCTCACTCAACAGGACAAATGTTCTGCTTTCTGCGAGACTGGAATTATATTCCAGTGCAATCCTGTTTATCGCTTCAATCCAGAGCCATATCCTGGACCTTTAGTGTCTCCCAGACATTGATTGACACATGATGCTTGGGTCTGTACACTCTTATTAAGTGAACAATAGGCCATGGAACTTATGGTGTAACTGAACATTTGGAGGATTAGAAACAAGGACTGGCAGCTGAAATAATTAGCCTCCCCTTCATGCATAATGTTGGCAGCACAGACTTCAGATGAATCTTTTGCTTTCTAGTGGTAAAGCATTTTCTTTTGATCATTCATTCTCTTGGAATTCAGCTGGCTTAAAGACGTGATGTCACAGCTTCTTAAGGACATGGGCTTCAAACTGGAAATATTCCTGGCTAAAGTCCCAGTAAAGAGTGCAACTGTAGTATTCCTGAGCACCACTGATAAATCATTCAGCTGTATAAAACAACATCCTTTGGGTGGGAAACACAATTCTACATGAATGTACTGAGAGTGTGTATTTTTGCCCCCTGTGTGTTATTACCTCGTGATGGAAGGCTGCGGATAATGACACCACTCAACGTTGGGTGATCTGGCCTTCTGCTATCAGAGACTTGTCACATTTCCTCAGGTTTCTGTCCAAGTAACACCAAGCCCAAATTTTCACACTACTCTGTAACATGCTAATTACACAGGTTTCAATCATATATATTTCAGATATGTTCTTGAGTTCTCATGACTTTGCTTCAACACGCCACCTGTTCTGTACACGAGTGTAGCTCAGAATGTTGATGTAGGGTGAATGCAAGGAAGTACAACTTTGTTCAACCACATCCTTTTGTCAGATTCATGTAATCTTCAGTCTGAATAACAGCTATTGGGGTTTAAAAACAAACAGTTGGCTCTAACATTACCTATTTTTCAAAACCGTCTGGTGTTTGCAATCAAATTTGGAACTGAAGACAAACATCCCAGTTGCCTTGGAGATGGGTGACAGACCTTTTGAGAACTCTGTGCAGCTGTAAACGCTGCATGATGGCTTTTCTCTGAATCGCATCTGTCGGAAAGTGGACCCAGAGGAGCAGGGCTGTGACGAGGCAGTGGGCACTTGACAATTCCGGTTGCACGTCTGGCTCCGCCCACTTTGTTGTTGAGTCTGACGTTCCTCTCGCACCAGTTGAATGTTTGCTGTTGCTGCCAGATGAGAAGCTGGCCATGTTTACAAAAGTAAAATGTCATGCACTTAGAGGTTAGGTGGTATCAATGTAAGTGTTCTTGGTTCTAACTTTTTTGTAATTGCCTGGTGGCTCAGTGGGTAGAACATTAGGTTGGGATGTGGAAGTCTCCCCATTAAAATCCCAGCCCAGGTGCCAGGTGTGTCCTTGAGCAAGACAGTCAAATGCTAGCTCCCCAGGTGAAAAAATGGCTGTCCACTGCCCCCCCACCCCCCCCCCTGTGGGATGGGTTAAATGCAGAGAACAAATCCCTCATATGCAACCCACAAACTTGGCTATGAACCTGATTCCCTTCCCATTAACTTCCCTTTAAAAGCTGTATTGGTAATATTAATGCAACCGGAAACACAGAACTGAACAGCAGTGGTCTTTGTCCTTGAACGTGGCTGTTGCTCTAACACCAATTACCTGAAGAAGAAACTAACTGCTTTATGGAGTTGACACAGCAGCCACAAATGAGACGAACACTGTTGTAGATAAAACGACAGCCTCTTTATTTAACTTTAATGCAAACCGATAACCGCACCTTATTTCCATATGTGGCCTTGTAAACCATTATTAGCTAATTAGGCGTATGACACGTATGTCTCATGGTGCTGTGTTTTTGCTGCATGCTTGTGTGTGCTATTGTTACCTGAATGCAGTGTGGGACGGGGGGTATTTCCAGTTCTCACACTAAGCCGGATAAGCCTCAATTACATAATTGGATGTAAATCCAAAGCACTTCTGATATGGAGCATTTGCTTTGGAAATGAACTGACAATTGCTTTCCAGCAGACAAGCTTTGCAAGACTGGAACATGTTAGGATGGGCCCTCGTGTAGAGGGGAAGTCAAGGGTCATAAGTGAGGCTGCCTCTGAGACTTTTATCTCTTCAACTGTGTCGGGCGCTGGACGCTGTGAATGGTACATGTAGACATGCGATTTGGACTGTATGTGACCTTTCTCTTTTTGAAGCGTACTGTTAGAGGGAGTAGAAAGGTATAATTTGTGACAGATGCTTTATTTTGTTGAATCAGATACTTAAGTCGTTGACTGATGTTTCTGGGTTCTCTTCAGTCAGTTTAGCTTTTTACTCTTTTGTCTGCATTTCCTTAAATTCTTTTATAAGGTGTGTTGTGGTGCTGTACATTTAACACACTGAAGCGCTGTTTGGAGATGCTGTATAGAAACACTCTGTACTTGTTTTCCTTGTTCCCAACACAAAATGGTAGTGCTTGCAGTGGTTGGTATAATGTTTACGAAAGAGTGACCTTTTATTCTGATTTATAGTTAAATTCTGCCTGTGGGGACAGAACCCTCTTCAGATTCCCCATAAAGTGGTCTTAGTTTAACATCTCTTGTTTAAGTCAGACTTGTTTTCTAATGGGGTATCGCTGGTGTACTGTTCTGTGTCTTGTCTAAAATTATAGAAGAACAGAGCTGAGTGTTGTTAAGAAGACAGAACGAGTCAGTTTGCTTTCAGGCAGACTAGACAGACAAGGTTGTAGGTCCAAATTAAAATGAAGCACTGTTATAGATATTACAGTGAAATTGGGGCTGCTAATTGAATGTGCTGCCTGCCTGCTTTAGAAAAGTCAACAGGTCACGGGTTCACTTCAGCAACCGAGGCCGATGTTATCATGTGCAGCGAACACAAAGCTGAGGTGATTACAGCCTTATTTGGACTGAATTTGTTACAATTATGAAACAAACTGAAATCCAATCACTGTAAAAGCGTCTGGGTAACATCGCCATCTTGTGGCCATTTAAAACTCTTTGCATTTTGGCCACTGCAGGCTCACTCCTGAGGCTTTGTTTTAATCATGAACCTGTGTCTCAGTGATCAGTCTGGGCTGTTTACACTTTTCTTCCCCTGTTCCTGCTCTAAATTGTCTTGCATTTCTATTTTTCCTGTTAGAGTTCTTGCTGACACTCTGTAGGTTTTCTTAATTAGTGCTTTGTACTGTTTTCTCTTTATAAACCTTAGGGCTTCCATGAGATCTCTCATAATGTTGGGCAGGGGGACTTTACACCTTTGTTACTAATACTCAGAAGGGCATTTCTGTGTGGAGCCCTGAAGGTCTAGTTGCGATTACAGTGGAGATCGGTGTTGTGCTTGATATGCCTTTATGTATTTCTTGTTAACAGACTTAAGGAGACTGAAAAGGATAAAATGGATGATTGTGTTATGCAATACTAACTTTTGCCACTAGCTGGCACTGCTGCTTCACTCACTGTCGAATGTCAGCTGGAGTCTGGGGTTGCTGGCCTGCAGAAGCCTGGCCTCACGCTGAGCTCCATTCATGTGCTTGCACACTGCCCCTCCGGGCTCTTGGAGCCATGTGGCTTTATATAATCATGATTATTATAATCTATCCAGCTTCAGAGTATAGAGGTAGAGCACATTAAACAAAAAAAAAAAAAAAACTAAGATGTCACTAAAAATAATCTTATTGAGTGATCTCACTGAGTGCTATTATTTTGTGTTAGGTTTGTGAATCCAGTTTGTTCCAGTTTATTTTTATAATTCCCATTGGGATTGTTTTTCTGCTCTAATGTTTGAAGGATCAAAATGCACAAGTGTTTCAGCATATAAAGTGATGGCATAATGGCCATGGAGCTTATATATAGCTATAAACTTGCACTGAAGTAAATGTTTAAAGGTGATTTTACTTGTATGAGTTTTGTAATGTGTGTGAAAAGATGAAAGATTATGGTTCAAACTAGAGCTATTTGTGTCTTGTTTGTCAGTTATGAATGCCTGTTAAGATTAGGATACAGACACGTGCCCACACACATTACTGTCATCAGTCTTCTCATTGTGGACTTCAGTTCCCAGAGTGCTTTGCTTCTGCAGATGACTGTCAGTGTCTTTTCCATTGTTAGAAGGCACCATTCATTTTTATATACGTAATGACATGGCAGATGGTACACCTAGTGTAGTACCCTCCACCCCATTAACAGTGCAGAAATAGCAGTGCAGGTCTGTGCACCCTAGACCCGTCATAGTGCCAGTCTGCCTTGCCTCTCGCTAAATCACTTCTTTAATTCACCCCCACTTCCCCCGCCTCTGACAGCAGAGAGGTCAGCTTTTTTTCTCAGTTTACAGGTGCGCCCCATGTGGGCCTGCACAGGTAAAGGCTTTAGCCTCACATGAATAAGTGGTGGAGCACCACTCAGGTGAATGAGCAGGTGTGCTGCTGACATGGAACCAGTATACCCGTTAATTACTTTGGTGTGGCGTTGTGTATCTGTGCCCGGAGAATCCTTAAAAATCAAATAAAGCTGAAAGTAAACATAGTTGTACTACATGGCATGGCTGAGCAGCTAAGGGAAGTTCTTCAGAGCTGCTGCAATACGTGGCGTGTGGTTCAATTGTGTCAATTCTGCTGCAGTCTGATGTGCGTTGGACTCTGACAGGCGCTTCCCTCTGTGGTCGATATTTTGCTTGCTGGTTTCAGATCGAGAGTGGGCGTCGTTGAATACGCTGTGCGTGATGCGCTTTCAGAGGCCAATCATCATAACCCCCCCCTCCCACATCCCCCACTCAGTGTTTGTCTTTGGATGGATGCTGGTTTTGTCATTGGGCAGAGCTGGTATGTGGGAAGCTCACCTGTGTCTGTATCCAGTTGAACTTTGCGTGGTGTGCATGCATGGGGGTGGTGGATGGACAAACTCCCCAGGTGGGGGGAGAGATGTTCTCCTCTACATTTGGACTGTCCTGCCAGTTGAAAATGGTGCAGGAAAAAAAGGAGACTGTTCTGAAAAGGCCAAAGTCTGGATGGAGATTGTAGATCAAATTTTAAACATTTTGTTCCTCAAGAAAAATGGTCTTAAATTGTGAAAGAATGTAGAAGCATGATGCAGTGGCTTCCACCGCAGTGGGGAAGGGAGATCAGAGAGACAGCCCATAATAAACAGGAGGGAAATCAATGTGATGTGTCAGTCTCTGCGCTTCATTTGATTTTTGAATAAATGTATTTTTTTTCTTTGAGAAATATTGATTGGACATCCAATGTGTTTTGTAGCTTTTCAGAAACATGAATGACGAACATTGTTGCCCCCCCCCCACCCCCTCGGCTGGGTGGAGATGAGTCTTTTTGATTTTGACATCACCTTTAAGTGTGAACCAGAGAGGATCGGCATGCTTTACTGTACATGGTTAGTCATCTGGATTTTAGTCACGATCAGAATTGGTCCAGCAAATGCCGACTCTGAAAGAGATTTGCGGAGGAAGGGCGACGGGGCAAAAGTTTGAGAATGAACCGAGTCTGTAAACATGGTTGCTTTTTGATTAAGTGGCACAGTGGGCTAACTGGCAGTGTACTGGTTGCGTTTTGGGAGCTCTGTTTGCATGGGTCTTGGGGTGATGCATTTCAACTGGCTCAGTTGTAGGCCTTGGTGGAAGTGTCAGCTAAGCGACAGAACGGTTTCACCATGACAGAAGGAAAGAAATTAACACAAGAACGATAAAGGGAATACAGGAGTTTGAAGGTGAAGATGTGTAAGCTTTTGCTACAGCTTTTCATTGGATGCCTTTTCCTGAGTGTTTGCCTGTGTGGGGAAAAAGAATCACTTGTCATTTGCTGCACGTAGACCTGCCGCAATGTCCTGTCAGCTGCAATAATTGGCTAATTTTGCTGGTTTGGTGTGTCTGTGTGTCTTTTCCTTGCAGTAGAAGATACCACAGCTTTGATGCAGAAGTGTGTGTTTGTAAAATAAAGGGTGTATAAAACAGGCTGTTGAGTTGACTGTCAGTGGTTGTTGTTGCCTGGTGAAAAGATCACATAGATAGATAGATAGATAAATAAAAAAAATAATAAATAAAGTTGCATGGATCTTGTGTAACGTACAGCTCAGTGGTTTAGGAGTCATTAGGAACAGTATAAGATGGGGGTTCTTGAGTTAGCAGTACAGTGCATTAACCTTAATTCTGAAACACTGTCCTACTCCACTGTTGGT
>JABJVR010001514.1:0-19022 GCA_025773905.1 Chitala chitala
CACACACACACACACACACACACACACACACACACACACACACACACACACTACGGGCAATTTGGAGACACCAATCAGCCTAACCTGCATGTCTTTGGACTGTGGGAGGAAACCAGAGAACCCGGTGGAAACCCACCAAGCACAAGGAGAACATGCAAACTCCATGCACACAGACCCAAGGAGGGTATTGAACCCCAGGCCTGGAGGTGCGAGGTGAGTGTTTATATTGTGCTTTTCGTAAAGCTCCAAGATGCTTTACAAAGCAAACCAAGTACAAATGACATAGAAACATTAGTAATAAAGATAACAGCAATGTCTTCTCATCCAGATGGGACTGGCATTTTGCTCTTAGTAAAGTACATTCTGTAACGTTTTTACAAAGAGCATGGCGTCCCTTCATGGTGCCACCTCCCCTGTTTTTGTGTGTGTGTGTGTGTGTGTGTGTGTGTGTGTGTGTGTGCGCGTGCGTGACCAAAGCTGGGTGATGGCTCCTCCGTGACCGTGTCGTGTTGAATTTGTTCACACGAGGCACACCTGTTGTGATGAATTTGTTCACACGAGGCACACCTGTTGTGATGAATTTGTTCACACGAGGCACACCTGTTGTGTTGAATTTGTTCACACGAGGCACACCTGTTTTGTTGAATTTGTTCACACGAGGCACACCTGTTGTGTTGAATTTGTTCACACGAGGCACACCTGTTGTGTTGAATTTGTTCACACGAGGCACACGTGCCTTTTCATGGTGCGATCTGCCTGTTTCACACATTTCGTGACGGTGGGCATAGGACCTGTAGCCATGTGACAGAAACATAGAGGAGGGAGCTGCGGCTGCGTTCCTCGGGCAGGACGCGGAATCGCTCCAGTAAAACACACCCCGGCATTGCACAAAAGCATCTGCTAAAAAGCTAAAAATCAGTAATGGCACAAATAAAATTTCTTCTTCAGAAAACCAGAGTGAAAGACCCACTGACTGGTGCACCGCACCTCTGCAGTCACACATTATAGGTTAGTGACGAGTCAGGTGCTGAAGGTTGAGCAATCGGAAATGAAACCAAACCGATTCCTGTATACAGCTTCCCAGTTCTCTTTCTTGGACCCCAGGCCTGCACCGCCTCAGCAGAGAATCAGAACCAAAAGGGGGGATATAGTCACTGAGAAAGAGCAGGTTTTGGGGGGGGGGGTCACTTGGAGAGGAGCTGCTGGAGCAGGAACAATCTTAATTGAAACCTGCACCCTATGGAAAAAGGAGGAGAGTGTGGGCAGCTGTGGGCCTCTCACCTCTGCTGTCTCATAACTGGGTTGGACTGAGATCCCTGTCACCAAATCGCCACCCCTCCAAACACACCCCCCCACCCATGTATTTTTTTATGGCGCCCAGCTGGGACATGTGAACTCGTGCTAGCATGTACCATTTGTGATTGCAGACCCCCTTGTGGTGCCGCAATGGGAAGCATAAAATCTCTATGTTTTTTTAATGTTTCTTTGTTGGCAGGGTTCTGGGATTGTCAAAGATCAGGGGATTAAGGGATTAAGGAAAGATTTTGAAATACTATTTTTTTCCTCTTGGTTTTTCCTCCCTTATCTACACATGGTCTAAATGATGTACGTGTGAGTTAACACTAAATGTATAAGCTGCTTTTAGTAGGTCTATTATTATTATTCACATATTACACTCTTAAATGGCATACATACATACATACATACATGTTGAAGGCGTGATCTTGGAGCCTACGAGTCTCAGTGGGTGCAGCTTCTACTTTCCATTTCAGGACTGAATCGAAAAGAAACGCTTCTGTATTAGAGCATCACACAGCAGAACTAGATTAATTCTGTCAACCACCATTAAGAGAAAAACTTCACTCCCTGAGGATATTAGTGCTCTGCTCAGTCTCAGACCACTATTGCTTTTCATCCATATTAAATTAACGTACAAGCCATTTCACCAACCCTAACAGAACTGCAAGGGGTTACAAAACCAGCAGAGGCACAATAACCGTGCCACCAAAGTAATAACGCAATCAGAGCTGACACTGATCCAAAGCAACTTATAATTTACACAGTAAGCCATTTTACTGGAAAAATATCCAAGATAAACTACACGCAAAAGGGTGCAATGGTATAACCAATCTCGTGAATTTAACTGGAAGGGCTCAGGTTGTAATTCATTCTCTTTAACTGCCATGCTTACAGCTGTATTCTACATTTTTAAACCGTATAGCATGTTTTGATTGTGCAAATGAACTAGGATAAAAAAATACATGTAGCGCAGTAAGAAAAAAAAGAGCCTCAGACAATATGCTCCTTGGGAGAGAAAACTGGAGCTGTTCATTCAAAAGGAATCCATCCTAGACACTGAATGCAAACTGCTGAAACAGGACCTGTAGGAGCCGTCTCGTGCTGAGATTTTGTTAGCTGTTGGAAACGTGTCGTCACTCCTTTACTTGCTGGAAATATCGCGGATAGAAGCTCTGATTGTGTCCGTATTAAGAGCTTCTGTCAAGAATGAGCCCAGAAACTCATCTGGCCTTCACAGCAGAGGTCAAGCCTATGGGATAGAACTTCTTGGTTCTAAATTTCAGACAGCTTAATGACAAAGTTCTCATATTTCAAAATCCGATATCGGTAAGGAAAAGACCACATAAAAAAAGGTTCTGCTTACAAAACGCACTAAAATACGCCATATATTTCAGACATTCAGCAAAAGTCGTATGTTTTATTTTTATGTTTTATTGTTCTTGCATTCAAAAATCAAATTAATCACAAGAAAATGTTTACTTTGTTCCACATACTCATCACTGTGACAGCCTTACTGTCACAGAATGTCAGGGAGCAGAACAGTTCTGAATTACATTTTAAAGACTGGGTACAGCAGAATGTGGTTTAGAGTTTCTACAAAACTATTCTGGCATAATACATGCCACAGGCACGTTTTTAAAATATCTCTTCCTGACCTTCCTGCCCTGGTGAAACTATGGATTATACCTTTAGAGTTATGCCACAATTCGAAATGGTTAGTATATCGATACAACGACCGCCCACAGGGGTCAAAAAACACAAGAGGCACACTGGCATGGACTCTCACGGTGGTTTAACAGGACCCAGATAAAAATGTGGGTGAACCTGAAAAGTTTTCTGTTAAGGTGCTAAAATAAAACTTTGAAAACGTTTGTATAAATTAGCAGCAACATAGTGCCGGCTTCACAACTGTGGGGGTGTCAGAGTCATCCATAAATTAGTGGAAGTCACGCTCCACAAAATGAATTATATATTCTGTTAGTATTGATTTTTTTTCTGCCCGCCATGCGTGTATTCCGGTGTACGTGTGTCACCGCCGTGCGTCTGGTTAGCCAAACGCAGAGCTGAATTAGCGTTTACCACAATTAGCTTGACAAAACCCGGTGAGTCTTCTGCTGACTTTGTGCACCGCTATAAGGCACTACGTTTTGATTAAAAAATGAAAATTCGCCTACACTAGCAGCCAACCCAAAGTACAAAAAATAAGCTAGGAGCTAGGCCTGTGTGTAATTACTCATTTCAAAGCACTGTGGGCTTCAGTCTGCATGTGTAACGCTCACAAAGTCATTTCTGCTACCTGAAAAGGCCACAAATGCTCTGTAAATCTATTTATCATACAAGCATTCAAACCACATTGACGTTTCCCTTTCTGGCTTGGATGTGAAAAAATAAGCCATAGAGTGTAGTTAAAAGATTCAGAGCCAGAACGACTCAATAGAGAACAGCGTTTCTGTCAGAATCAGGACAGTGATATACTGCGCTTTATCTGAATGTATGTAATTTCCATCTGTAAACAATATCTGGGCCTAAATTATTGTGTTATACGTTTTACCACCAGGGACCTTAACGCTAGCAAATTTGCTGCCGCTCTCGCAAAACAAGCAAGGTCCCTCGTTGGTGTTTGAGCGGTGATTCATTGTTTTATTTGCATTGGAATGCGGGATGGGTACGTCAAAAGAAAATTAAAGAAGGAAAAATATTGAAAAGGGGAAGAGCGCTACGAAAATGTCATCTATTGGATTATCAGAAAACCATTTACACCATTTTATTAAGATTCAGTCTAAGAGCCTGCCATTTTAACATTGTACAGCTTCTACCAAGTTAAAAGTGAGTAGATCAATGCGGCAAAGTTAAAACTTGGAAAAGCTTCTTACCACCACAATTTTTAACATATCAATGAAAAAATGAAAAAGTGTGTGCATGTGTGAACAGTCGTGTTTGGTACCAAGGCATTTGTTATCGTTTTTTCACCTTAAACGACAACGTCAGGCAGTTTTCACAACAAACAAAGTCTAAGACCTATGTAGTTCACCAAGAGCCCATTCTCACATGTGAACATCTGCCACAGATTCTCTGAGCTCATGTTCTACCTGTTGTAGCCCACGGTGCTTCCTGCTTGGTCCCCTTTAAATAGTCTACAAAGCAGGGGAGCAGGGCAGGAAGTAGGGTCAGCTCTGCTCAGCTCACAAATGAAATGGATCGATGCACACAACATGGATCTACAAAGACACAAATCCCTCGTTAATTACTCGTTTGGCCCCTTTAATCTTTTGATAAGTATTAAAATAGATGGAGATCAACCTGCCCCCTTGCAAATAATCTTCTATGCCCCTGACCTGTCTATTACAATGCTTTAGTGCTGACTTGACAGTGTATATCAAAGACGTGGTATTTGACATGCACTGGATTTTCCTAAATAAACAGCAGTCAGTGTGTTTCTCATTAATCATTCATAACGCATCACTGAAAATAAACTGGGAGTTATTAATGACTAATAATGTGGCTATAAGGTGACTGATCCTAATATGCACTCTTATCAAGTACAATGAAGTCTGTTTCTTAGAAAAACATAAACGACTTTGTAAATCACCTTTCACATGATTTAATTCGCCTCTTATGCACTTAATAAGCTCTTAATTAGAGCGTTATACAGGAAGGCCAAAATAAACAGGTACCAATTATTTTAAACCAATGCAAAAGAATTCACAAGTATCGTCATGGCAATTACAGAGGGTTATTAAGTGTAGAACAGCGATGTGGGCACACCCCCTCCCCACACACACACACACACACACACACACACTCACTCAAATACACACTTGCTCACATATCCACACACACTCACTGACATATACATACATACTCGCTCACATACATGCAGACACTCATATATACATGCACACGCACGCACACACATGCGCACACACACTCGCACACAACACGCACACACACGTTCGCACACACGACTCCTGAAAAGAGCATCGTTTCGGAAAGCTGCTCTGCTGCCTACTTGAGGGGCTGTAACTGAAACTGTGACCTTGAGGACGCTTGAACCAGGATCGGGCTGGAGGCTCGTACTTGGGTGGGTGGGTGCGTGCGTGCGTGTGTGTGTGTGTGTGTGTGTGTGTGTGTGTGTGTGTGTGTGTGCGCGTGGGCATCCGGACACACATCTACAGCAGGAGAGACACAGCCATGTGCTCTGTGCTGATAATGGAGGAGCCCACCTCTGTCGAGGACACACGAAGGTGGATGACATTGCTGTTTAGCAGGGGAGGGGTGCAGAGATGCAGAGGGGGGTGACTACCAAAACTGACCCTACACCCGGGACACTGAGCCACCCCCTGCTGCTAACTGCCCTACTTTGGACAAGAGTACACACACACTCAGCGATATCGCAATCCAAAGGAAACTCTTTCATACTAATGTGCTTAAAGTTCCTTACCTGGAGACATATTACTCAGTAAGGATTATCTTCACACAAAACAGCAGTAAAAAGTTTTATACTTATTCCATCATTTTCAAGGCTGCACACTGCAGAGCTGTCTATAAACAACACTTCATTATACTATATCTGTTTTTATACAGTTTGTAAAATAGTGCGAATTATGAAATCAACCTAGACGTACTAAGCAAGTGTGCTAAACTAAAGCATACCTGAACAGGTGTGCTAAACTAAAGCATACCTGAACAGGTGTGCTAAACTAAAGCATACCTGAACAAGTGTGCTAAACTAAAGCATTCCTGAACAAGTGTGCTAAACAAAAGCATTCCTGAACAGGTGTGCTAAACTAAAGCATACCTGAACAAAAGTAAGAAACAAAAAACTATTATATATTTGGTGACCTTTAACCATGTGCCACTTTAATCAAAGTAAGTATTTCAGTGAGAAAAGTGATATATTTCATAATTCACTATGTATACATTATAATAAAGAATACACCAGTAAGTGCTTACACAAAAGTCTATACACTTTGAAGGGAAAGAAAATCACGCACAACCTACTTTCATGCAGATCCACTTACACCTTTCATTGGTATTATGACCCATACGTGTTGAGCATTAAGACCCCACCGGGATCATCAATAAGAGTAATTGTTGGATGTGTAAATGATAAGAGAGAATACGGAAATGATTATCGAGAACCCACACACTTCCAAATGCTATAATTTGCTATGCTTTATTAGACAGCATGTGAGAGTTAATATACTGCATATCAGCGCCTCTACACAGCAACAACTCAGGGAAGCAGAGATAATGTAAACGGAAAAAAAAATCAATGCATTTTAAGTCTGTTATTGGCAATGTCACAACGGAGGGCTTTACTGACGAGGAGGCTCGGCGATAAGAAGTGCTCGTCTGCTGCTGCAGCTAACGCTAGCATGATCAGGACTTCATCAATATTTAATAATGAGATTTTTGATAATACTCTGTACTCCAAAACGGCCCTGGTGGCTCATGCTGGGTGAGACTCTGCACTGGAATCCCCCTGCCCAACTCGCCATGTTGCCTCAGCGAGCCTCATTTTGTCATCTCATAATTTATAAACCCCTACAAGGTCGACACTGCAATCCCAGTTATCGCATCTCCAGCTTCGCGTGCGAGACCAAACTCAGCTACGTGGCTGCAAAAACAGTCGCTGCATCTACAGGTGCGGCGGGGCGGCTTTCGCGGCGGATGAGTGTGAAAAATTAAACCTGAAAGAGCGCGCAAGTCAGGTCTGCGTCTAAACAAGAATTTAAACATTTAGAATCTGAAGCTGGAGTCGCACTCTGGGGTTTCACCGTGCAAGCGGAGGCCTGCATCGGCGTGATAAATCCTCACAGCCGTGCAGCTTCCGTGCCGCATTTAATGATGCGAGGACAGCATGTGCGCAAACCCAGCAGGAATGTGTAGACTTTCTGCAAATATGTTATTCTACGCACTGTATGTATGCTATGATAGAAGACAACGTGCTGTTCCTATGACGGCAAAGTCCAACGTTTCTGAGCTGTGTTCGGTTAGCTGTCCTCGTTTGTCCCTTTATGAGGGGTCACTAATCAGCCTAGTGTTGGGGACACATGTTGAAAAGTGTCCTCCTCTAGAGACGTATATGCTGGACCCTTTTGTATAGCATCAGGACAGCATGTGACAATCCTATACCTGAAAATTGGGTGTACTCAGGACAACATGAAATGGTCTTGTACCTGAACACTGGTAACACTGAGGATATGCTTCCTTCCTGTCTGATGGTCTGAACTTAACTCATCAGGACAGGGCTTTTCTGTCAGAATAAGAGTGTATTATGCCGTGACATGACATGTATGTAACATGTAAAACCAGGCTCCGAGGAACACCAGGCTACACAACAAAAGCCCTGGTTTTTATAAAGTGCTTACCTAACAGTAGAATATTACCATCATCCACAACTTGTGTTAAAACATTTGGCTGGGGAAATATTTGATGTTTATTGCACACCCTCTGGAAATTGTGCTTCTGATGCCCACAGACTATTAACGTTCCCAGCCAATGTATATTATCTGCAGTAAGTAGTTTCTACACAAATGAGAATCATATTTAATTCTTCTTGTGCTCATTTTATAGAGGTTTAATTGGTGGCCACACAATCATCTTCTGTGCTGAATCCAACTGCGTTATTCAGGGGAAATAAAAGACACGCAGGTGCATTTGTGCTACTTTCACATTTTCTACATCTAAGCACGTGCATTTCTCAGAAAACATTTGAAGAATAAAGTACTAAATGCAAATATTCGTGTTCGAGTGCTTATTCCAGATGTCAAACGCCCAGCACGTATGTATGCTAACACGCTTGCATACTAACATGCTTGACGAAAGCGAGACTTAGATTAAACGTTGTAAAGCACCCCTAATATTCAGTAAAAGTGGAAACAGATCCAAGCAATTTTTAGTTTTTTGCCTTCGAAAACCTAAATTCATCTTTTTCTACATTTGAGTAAAAACATAGCAGAATATTCGCAGGGTAATTTTTAATCGCCCCCAGAACGTCAATGACAGTTGCTAAAATGTAATGCATGACATATAGTCTATAATGGTAGCATAATACTCTGGATAAACGAAAGGGTTTTGTGTATAATCACTACAATGATCTATAATTTGATGGGTGTGTATAGAGTACATATAAAACCATCAGCACACTAGACTCTTGGCTACGGTTTTTATGTAACGCTTGTACGCCGAACTGCGATTTGGAGAGGTTCATGTATCATTGTTACAAACTGCAATGACAGGCCTTTGACAGATTTCAGGCCACTCTGAACTGAGAGGCAATTAAATGCCACTCCACTAAACTGTAAACTCCCACAAGCTGACCTCTCCTCAGATTGCTTTTCAGTGAACACACCAGTGCCAAGTCACCCTCTGTATTAAAAGAGTTGAGGCGAAAACATCTCAAGCAACAAACGCTGACGCAGGTGTAAACGCCACTTCAGAGTTTCCCAGAATGCACTGCCACTTTCTGCCAAACAAGCACGCATCCATGTAACAACGTGGATGATTTTAAATACATTACATTAAATACATACACTTTGTCCTCATTTTTTTGGTCACATAGTGTTATTTTCAATGTACACAAATAAAAACATCTAAATCATAAAAAGGTTTACTTTCATTATCAACAAATATTTTCTCAACAAGAAAATTATGTGGACAAACTCAATTATTCAACTAACAAGTTTTTGTTAAACACAATGAATTTGAGTTAGTACTTGCATAAACATATTTCCTATATTGTGACAAACTCACAAACATTAGCAAACATTTTAGCTTATTAGTCCACGCAAAGTTAAATTTCTCTTGAGGAAGTTATTTGACGATAGACCTGGAATTTATTGAAAAAGAATGATGGAGTCTCTCTGCTTTCTGCCAGATGTATCATTATAATCTCAAAATCAATACACTAAAAATATTTTTCCTTAAAAGGTTTTGATCCTATTACTTAAACCCCATTAGATGGTGACTGCCTTTGGCCATATAAACTTTTATACTGACTCGATCAATACACTGAAAAATTAAAGCCTTGTTTAAACCTATTAGCAAATGAAATTATTATTTTTTTTTTACTAAGTTAAAGCTCCAGTGTTTGAAATACACTGCACATATCCCTTCATTGCATATGTATAACACAATAAACAGTCTAGTACATGGTTGTTTTGGAAAACAAATATACAGCAGTCCTTACTGGTGCAACTTGAGTAAACTTTACATAACAGAAGAGTACGTTTTTCTTTCAGAACAGAGTATAATCCAATGTTGGACTCCTTTGTTGTAAATATATCATGTTAGGTTATTAGTCCATACATTTAATCTTTGGCTTGGGAAGAAAGTAGGGCCAAGTTTACAAGACGACAACTGATTGCCAAATTTTTGGAAACAGGTTTTTATAACCATTCAAACATTTCTGTTTAGGTATTTAACATACTGCGGTTGTTCATTTGTGCTTTAAAATACATTTACATTGTCTTTGAAAGATGATATTTAACCCTAATAAAATTGTGGCTATCAGGGTATTTGCTTGCATGGCAGGCACTGTGTGCCAACATGTTCCTATATGGTATACAGATTTTACATTATATAACTATACCTTTCCACATATGTAGAAGTGGCTCTTCTTTTTACAAAACAATTCCATATCTTTCAGATAAAAGGGGTTAAGCCCCCTATGAAAGGTCAAGGTCAACTTTACTGCACTTTGCTTTCAGTAGCTCACCAGTAAGCAACAACTGCACTAAATGTATACTGTAACTTCATAAAGCATGTGCCATTTCACTTTTTGTTTGAGCAATATAAATTTTAATATCGGTAAAAAAAAATAAAAAAAAAACGTAGGAGATGTGCGGTCAGAACCTCAGAAGCTAGCAGACTGCGTGGCTGTGACCTCGCAAGGCAGAGCCAGGCGGGACTCATCGGTCATTGTGACACACCGCTACATTGAGGGCTCCTGAATAAAACCGTGTTCACCATTTTTGTCTATGTACTTAGATGTTATTAAATCCCTCAAAAGAGCATGTACTATTAATAAGAGCAACACTTGTTTGAAAATAAATGCAATGTGAAATCACATTTTTTTTGCTTTTTATGATTCTGTAAATTTCAGTGCTGACACTTCAAGGGTAATGTCCATGATTTAATGGTGTGGTCTTCCACAATCTACACTGAAACAGTTACATAGTAATAATCAAGGACGGTTTTAGGATTTCTAAAAGTGGGGGCCACAAAGGGTCAGTATTTAACACAGAGGGATCAACCATATATCTTACATTGACATGTAGCTATTTTCTAAAGCAGCTAATGACTGAAAGGAGGAGGGCACTAAAAGGGCCAATCAAATTTCAGTTGGGGCCAGTGCCCCTGTAACCCCACCCCTAGATCCGCCCATGGTAACAACGCTACTTTAATGTAACATGTTAATAATTGAATCATATAACACAAAGCAGCCTATCATATAACACAAGGCAGTTACACACTAAGGGCAATATGGCATTACCCCTTCTGAAGACCCACATGCTGTTAGGCCATGGGAACACACTACAGCACTCACTCCTACATGGAGAAAACATGCAAAATCCATACAAACAGAGCCAGCCCTGTGCCCATGTCCCAGAGAATGTGTAGTAACAGTCCAACCCCCTCAATCTCCCTGCTTCCTTTGTGAAGCATCAGTACAAAAAAAAAATCTAATGGTTTATGGTAACTGTTAAGGCCTAAATACAGCAGATGCAGATGTATTAGCTGTTAAATATTAGTATGTTACTGCCAGCCTCACAGTTTAAATATCTAACTTCAACAAACCTCAGTGATGATAATTAAGCAGTTATATTCCACAGTTAAAGTATCCACGCTTCTCCGAATTGGCTGTTACTCTTCACTCCTCACAGTTTCAGTTACCCATTTAATCTATACGTCCAGCGTTGGGCCAGTGGACTAGGCCCCTCCAAAATAGGAAACCACTTTTTTTTGTCCATAAACCTAAATTCCCTCTAGGTTGAGAAATGGCACCAACGCTACCTATGGACAGATGCAGCCATTAAATAGATTATAGTGAGGACCTTCTCGCCTTTTCATACCAACAAACATGTCAGCAGGCAGGATAACAAAGTACACAATCTCATGTGGACACTGCAGGGAACATGGCACACTAGATGATCAGAACTGACGTAACACCTCAGAGAAAGAACAGAGCTTGAAAGCGCAGTCCACCAGCTCAGACAGGTGGACACAGGCACACCAGGTGTCTCTGGCATTGCCCACATGTCCCCCAAAATGGAACCCGGGCTAAAAACAAAAGAGCCGCCTGAAGGCGAAAGCCACAGAAGCGTACCTGCCGACATCAAACGCGATACGGATCAGCGCCATCTCGCTGTCATCCCTAGAATGTCTATGCATTTCAACCCACTGCAGAAGAAAGTGTTGCATTTATTGGAAGGCGCAGACATGGTGCCAAACAGCCTTTTTATTCTGCAGCAACGTTAATTAACCAGCAGTTAAAATCAGTGTTCGCTTCGCGCCCTTGCACACGTTACATGGAGCTTTTATGGCTTAGGTGAGTCATTTGAAAATTCCAAAAATAAATTTTAAAAGAGGATTGACGATGCAATAGCTCTAACGCAGGATCCGCAATGCTGCAACGCGAGGCTGATAACCGCGGGTTTGTGCTTCCTGCAGAGTGGTGCGGCCTAATTGAGTGGGCATGATATGCATGTTGACTACGCTTGTCGCTCCAAACGTGATTTTGTGAGTAATTACTGTTTACAGTCGGATTTCCGTGGGCTTGTTTCGAAGACAGACACGACTCGGAGGGATTTTAAAATGGACCCCTGAGTGATCAATACAGTCTCATATCAAACATGGTCCCCACATGTACCTGTCAAGTCAACAGGCCCAATAAATATTTACCAACATACCACACTCACTGCCAATTCACCAAATCTCAGGGAGCCTTCCCAATATGCTCTTCATACATTTAAAATATTGGTCTGGAACTAGACAAATACAGTTCATCGCTTACTTATCTCTTACTACAGACAGAATTGTATTAAAAAGGTTGGGGGGCAGTATTATCTAGTTTCAAACTCCAAACTCCTGATTCTGAACATGATCTGCTTACCACAACAACTTGAAGCATTTTTCCTTGGTCCACCTTTGCTCAGAGGTTTCTTCTGAGCCCACCCTGAGCAGCGTGCTGGAGATACGCTGCCAGGACAGGTCTGGAGCAGACATGCATCTTTGATAGAAGGAGACCGAGACATTAAGCTGAGCTCACGCCAGCCCACTCTTATCACTGTCACCCCTGGCTTTCAGAGTTTGCCCTCCAGAGACGCACTCTGCTTCAAAGACACCTGCCCAGTACGCGCTCCCAACACACTGATCAAAGGCTCTTTATCGGAGCTCTCCTAATTGACGTTGTATCTGCAGCATGCTCTTGCAGTCCATTGGAGAAGCTAGTCTTGGGAGTGATCGTATGCTGTACCCGTAAGGCCAAAATAGACGTTTTTTTTTTTTTTAAGACATCTAGACAACAGAAGATCAAAATTAAAATGAAGGCAGGTATGAGGGCTTGTGTCGCAGGCAGCCACGGGTGGTTCAGACTTCACAGGAAAGTGTGGAAGGAGTTCTGTAAATCGTACAGCGTTTCGCCTCAAGGAGCAAACGTGCACAAATTTACCAACAAACTTTTAGGCCCCAGCTGTGTTCCCAGTAACTCTGCCAACGTTCACACCTTTTCTTATTTATGTAAGGCAGAGGTCCATTATGGCACATTGTTACATCTGCAGAAGTCAAACTGAGACGCCAGTTGTGGTCTGCAATGCACGCGAGAAGCCTATAGACCCCCCCCCCCCCCGTTTGGATGTTCCACAATAACGTGGACCTGGATAATTGGATGGGGATCAAAGCAAAGTCAGCGACGGACTAAATAGCTGAGAAGCTGCGAGGTAAAGCACGAAATTGGCAGCACCGTGCGGAATGAGAATAAGGTGAGGCGTGGAATCAAATTAAATGTGCTGACATACTTCGCAGATGAATTTTCCACATGTGGTTTACCTCCTGCATGGGTTACCTGAGGCCAGCTTCCTTTTTATATATTGTTTTTTCCACTTTAAACTACATTCACAACAACCTAGGCATTAAAAAAAGGCTGGATCCTGTGAATCACACAATCAGATGAAATATCTTGCTCAGTGACAACTTAGCATCAAGCTGAATAAATTGTCGTGCGTCTCAACTCTCAATTTGTTCAACTCTTTTGGAGTTGTAGAAAAACAGCTGACTGAAACTGTGTCCATTTTTAATACTGTAACACAGAACGGATATGAAATTAACCTAAACTTGTTTCTGCAGCTGTGTAAGTTCAAAGGGTTTGGATTATGTTTATTTATGCACAAAGTCAATCAGAATGTCACGTTTGACAGCTGTACTGCAACAACTAAAGGGATGAATGCTGGAAATATGCTCTACTGTTGGTTATAATGTAGTACAACTAATTGGTTTATAGTCACACTAGATTTTATTTTTAAAATACACAGATGTTTTGCAATATTAATCTTCCAAATGCAAAAATTCATTATATGACTACGAGACAATTTCTTCTGCTCGAAAATCATCCTTAAGACAGCTCTAGCGCTTGTATGCTAATTGCAAATGTTGTGTGGCTATCCAGCATCTGTGGCATGAATCTCCTCTGCTCAGGAAAGGGTGACAGGCTCTTCTGCTCACCTATCATCTGAATTATGGTGGATGTAAACACCTCCGTGTAACTTGGACATGAATTAGGCAGTTGCTTTTGCGTAGAGTTTCCATGGTGAAAAAAGACCTTTTATTTCACTCAGGTCCTTTTCTTGGTTTCAAAAATATTTCAGCTAACTAAAACTGATCACTTGTAACAAACTCATAACGATTCTAACAGCTCGTCCTTATCAGGGTCACAGGTGGTAACCAATCACCGGCAGCCTAGGGCACAAGGACGCGAACTCCCTGGGCAGGACACCAAGCCATCAGTGTGTAGAAATAAACCTTATAACTAAATGCACACAACTAATAAACTCAGAATGTAAATCTACAGCGTGACTTTTAATGTCATTCATAAGGCACAAGACTAAGTCCTACACTGTATGGCCCTGTACCACACCTGTCTAAAAAAACAGTCATTTTGATCTTAATGAAGAATTGGCGGGAAGATGATGAACAAGAAATTTTTTAAGTCCCAAACTGCACTATATTTTGTTAGAATGAAGCTAATTCCTTATTGATGTTTTCATAAGTGACATTATTAATGTAGCCTCACACATATGGAGCTCAATTTTGACTTGGCACAATGTTTTAGATTTTGAAACTTTTATGTGGAATGTATGAAGTGTGGAGTGAAGCTACACCATGGCGAATCAGGGTGCAGCCACACCAGGGTGAACACTGCGGCCTGGCATATCCGAGGAGAAGCATCAGCCTGCAGAACCAAACCCAGCCCTGCAGACTTCAGATAGCCACTATGAAAATGCAGTGCTGTCCACCTCAGGGACCAAACAGGACATGAGGCTTACAAGGGCTTTGGGCCGCAGTGCTTCAGGCTGGTTGTGCTTTGCTGACTGGGTCAGCGCCGCGTGACAGTCAGTCCCGGGTCGGCTGCCTGCCTCAGATGTGCCCGGGGCAGACCCAGCTTAACACGTGACAGGACCCTCCTTCTCAGCACCAGAGTGATCCCAGCACACAGAGGTCCACTTTCTCATCATTTTAGCAAACACCATGAACGCAGTTTGATTTGCTCCGGGTAAAAACGACACTGACGTCAAAGTTCAAACGCTGTGGCAGCCTGAGACTAATTTGTTTCCGTACAAGATGCTAATTAAGTCGTGTCACAAACTCAACTTTAACGAGCTCCAAAGCCAGCCATTCAACACAACAAACCAACTTTTCCAAACAAGTGTCACCATCTCATCTTATAAATACCAATGCAATTAAAAATCAAAAATACCAACGTACCACTTCAGCATATGCAGCGTATCCATTTTTTTGCAAACAATCCTTCAGGCAAACTGTAAATATATTTTGATGCATTAATTCAATGAGTACATTATTATAATATTGTTTTTTGTTCTTATTGAACTAGGTCAGTTATATCATTATTTTCCCTAGCTGTGACACAAATAGATAAAGGCTTACAGGAAACAGCCTTATTATTTCTCCCTTCTCCAGCCTTTGCTATTTGCTCGGTGCCAGAGGCAACAAATAAAATGTAGAAGAGCCATGAAATAAGTTATATACTGTACAACACAAAAAGTAGTTTTTACTTTTGATTACCAGATTTAACTGTGCATGATTCACTCACAAAGTGCCTAAACCAGTATTGGTACTCATGGTATCGCCAGTGTACTCAGTACTCTTTTTTAAGTACGGGCTTATTGCACATATTTTAAAAAAAAGTCCATTCCATCAGTGCCAAGGCTTGACTTTAAATCCAATTTCACACACCTACTTTTGATGCAAGAGTCCTCTCCCAGCCGTGTGTGGTAAAGGGCTTTGTTAAAAATATTCTTTTACTGAAAAGGAATGATTTAAAGTAGAAGTAATTACCTGGCTGCTATGACTACAACGCACTGCACAATATTATTATTTATGATTCTCTTTCGATATGCTTTGATAGTTATACAAGTGTATGATAATTAAACAAATATTTAGGTTTCTGCCGACACCAAATATTACCTTCAGAATTCACCTCCTCTAAACAAGCACACATGGGCAATCCTTTACTTGCTGAACTGAAGAAGAAGAAAAAAAAAAACCTTACATTGCATTTAAGTGCATTGTGTATCAACTGCAAACAATTTTCAGACAATGACGAGCAACCCTGAAATGCGGGAGAATAGTGTGTAAAGTGTAGCTTGTTTAAGCGGTGCTCCGTGACAGTTCCTCGCGATAAATTACTCCGCGCGGATGGAATAGGAAACAGTGTGTGGCGCTAAATGAGAACAGAACAACGGCAGCAATCAAACGGCATGCGTCGATGCAAATTACACGCCGTGTGTGTGTATCCAGCCGCTCGGCAGTCGGTCGTGTTCGCCATCACAGGCAGTTGGTGCTCCAGACAAGGTGCGCATTGATGCAAGAACAGGATTCCTCGTGTATAAAATGAGGGTTTTCCACGTCGCAAACACACAGACTGGCATCGCAACATTTCCAATCCATTAATCAGCAACCCCGTTACAAAGCGTGTTCCAATAATAGCACTGACTTAGACTGCCAAATCTGCAATTTAGTACTAATACATAAATTTATACTATACTGAATATCATAATACCGTTGATTAATACTCGTGCATTGTGTTCTGATTTGAAATTAAATTTTGAGTATCTAAAAAATCTCTTACATGGCTATGAATTCAAACCTACAATTAGATCCATGACAAACCTTACAGATCACCATTTTAGCCCTGCTTCAACACAGACACAAAAAAACTAGTCAATTTTAAAATTATTAATGGAGACGGAATAATATTTCAAAATCAAAACATTTAAGTTTGCTTGCATTTCCTCCTTCCAAGGAACGTCGTATGTGTATCATAGTATGTAATAAACTGCCTGTCAGACCATAGTAGAATTCAGGGGACAGCTATTAAAAGATCAATCGTCACAGGAGCTTAATGCTATAAAAACAAAATGGAGTCACTTTCATTATTGCATCAAATATGGGACTTCATAAAGTGCATTTACTTTATAAACCTGGGTGTGCCTTGGCAAACAGTAAGTTCATGGATGTCCACCATTTGCACCTGTTTCTAAACCTGTGAATTCACAGGTGGGACAGACAGGTGAATGACAACCCTCCCCAGCAGGTAACAGTAAAACTTTGCCTGCTGTAATAGTTACAACCACGTCCGTCAGCAACTACACTTCAGTGTCTCCGACACCCTGAGCAGGCCGTCATTGGCTGGTAAATATGACAACATGCTGACCAATCAGCGATAGGAGGTCACCGCTGTCCTGTTTGGCAGAATGCTGTCCAAAAGACTTCTATAAAATATTTTCTGCTTAGTAGCATAAAAACGGTTCCTTAGATTTACATCTTTATTTTTTATAATAAATGAATTTACACATACACTGAACATATTTATGGTTATTAATACCTCTCTCAGTATAAATTCACAGTTTAAATCTAACAGTCTACATTCAACTGTAAAAGGAACTTCAGTGGAATCTTCCGGATAAAAGCAGCTCAGATCTTGCAGAGCAGTGAGGAAAGAATGAGGAAGCTGTACTACACTGTCACACACTGATATAAATGCAGAAATCTAGTTAGCATTCAGCTTACCAGCAAAAAAATTGGATGTTCTTCCACTTGGAAGTCTTCCACACTGCCAGCCCACAGGTAGCTGTCCAGTCAGACCCACAGCCACTCCAAGGGCCAGAGTCTGAATGGGTGCTGAGGCTGCCGCGTCTGGGCTACTTCTAGTGCTTAAAACCACCCGCTCAGAATATATAACAGACCTCATTGAGAACTGTCACCCCTAAAAACATCATTGTAGATCGGGAAGAAATACGGCATTATGGGACGAGGGTGATGTACTGCTTTGGCTAATGTATTGCACTGCATTAACTCGGGCTTTTAATAGAATGAGCAGACTCAGGCCATGGACGTAAAATGTGCTCCACTCCATTACAGAACTGTTGAAGCCGTTTCACGGCCGGTCAGAGCCTCGAGGGCATAGTGTGTCAGGTCCTTTAGACCCCCCGCACCCATTCATCACACGTGGTACGGGATGACATCAGCTCCGTCACTTTCCCACACTGCACTGTCTGCTGTCTGTCGTCTGCCCAATATATCACCCACGGGCAGGCGATTCCAGGTTTTCTAAGTGGTTTGCATTTTGCCAAAGACCTTTCACCCATATATGCTCCGCTTTCTGCCATCCATTCAGCGCTTTGCCCAAGCACTCGTGTTTCACAGTAGTTGTTTCTTTCTTAGGTATCGTAACATCGCCTCTAATCATTAAGGTGTACACCTTAAAATCATCCCGAAAAGGCGTATTTGGATGTTTAAGGATCTAAAATAAAGTCGAACACCCATCATCAACAACTGTGCCAGCAACTCCTCTGAACCTGATGCTTTTAAAACCATGGCAGAAGTGTGTAATGTTCCAACACAGGGCCAATAAAATTAAATTAAAATGGGCGAGGTTTAAAAACGCTTGATCAGAGCTAGCAATGAGAAAGGCAGAAAAGACCTTAAATGTTACAGCCAGCTTCTGCCCTGACTGTTACACTGTGCGCCCCAGTGGTAATTGTAGAAGCCCCGGTGATTCCACCAGCTAGACTGAGATTTGAATATTGATCAAGTGTGTCATAGGCCGGCCTCCTGACTGCATTACTAAAACTCCCAGGTCACTACAAAGGCAATGAGGAGCATCCTGCGGTCGTGACATCCATTCATGCCGTGCAGGTACTGCAAAACAGCAGGGATGTTACTCCATTAGCGAAACACACAGCCAGCAGGCCGTACATTACAAGTGGACAAAGCCGTTCTGTTGATTCCAACGTGCTTTAAAGTCAGCTCGTTTTTTTTTTTTTTGGCATTTACTTATACCTTTTGCGAACTGGCCGGCAGGACGTTTGTTTGTCTTCATTGGATGAGACAGATATGTAAACGGAGACCAGAGCTGAGACCTACAGAGCAGCCCCTGGACGAGACCAGAGCTGAGACCTACAGAGCAGCCCCTGGACGAG
>JABJVR010001515.1:0-19021 GCA_025773905.1 Chitala chitala
GGGGGGGGCAGAATGGCAAAATTGTGGTGGTTGTGGGGGGGGTCGTTCTGCAGCAGCACAAGAACAACTGGTCTGATTTATATCGTATAATTCAAGAAAACAAAGCATTAAAGTAAGAAAAATATGAATCATTAAATAAAATACACAACTATACATATATCTGAGTTATTGTCATAGTAAAAAAACTAAATTAAAATGGGCATAACAGCTCAACTCACATTCCATTAAGGGAGTTGTTTTCATCAAATTCATAAACTTCAAACAGCACATATCGCATTTTACAGCAGTCTCCTGGGGGGGAGCGGGCACAGAAAAAGTTGAAATGAAACCGTAGCATAGAATAACTACAGTGTTTGGAGCCTGACTTTTATCGACTCGCTGCAACACGGCCAAGGTCAGCAGATCCATTCAGTCATTAGTAACATTACTGCAGTCTAATGACGTGAGAAAGGAGAAAGGCGTGTAGCACCCACAGGTGTGCCAGTCCAGTCAACGCCATGGTCATCGCCTGGAATGTGTGGCCTCGGAAAACGGCGCAGTGATTTCGCGAATCCACCGATGTGTTACAGGAGACCAGACAGGTGTCGGCATCATTACCCTTAGAAGAAAAATCTGCATCACCACAGGCGATACTCCAGCCGCCGTTCGGCGATGGGCGGGGCTGCTACCTTGACAAACTGTCTCATGAATATTCAGCAGCTCTGTCCTTTTAAGCGCTGCGTATCAAAGAGGCTGTCAGCATGAAGTACGTGTTCAACAATGGCATGAAGGCAACACCCCCCCCCACCTTCATCAGGTGTCAGTCGCCCAAGTCCTCCTCGATCCAGGCCCATTGTGCGGCTCACCTTAACTCAACGACAGGTCCTTTAATCATGCGCTCCGCGTCTGCAGCTCCGGGACCGCGCCGCTTTCAACTCCTCCTTTTTTTTGCGAAGAGGCAGTATGAGGTCGTGCTGCGATTTGATAACTGTCGCCGCAATCGCTCCAAGGTTCCTTCGCTCTAAATGCCAAGAAATCTCCGGGGATGAGGGGGTGTCGGGGGGAGGGGCACTAAGAGCGAGAGGCAGAGAGTAGCTGCAGAAGCGTATGAAGGCAGGGGAGGGAGAGGGCGATCCACCAGAGACGTGGACTGGTGCGCTGATTCCCGGCCTGCGTGCTCTGTCACTGCCAGACTGTGTGTCCTCTGCGCCGCGGCACGATCATTAGGCTGTCTGTTTATTTAGCTTCCCTGCCATTTAAATGCTCCGAAGCTCCTGTGCTCATTTTTGTATCATAACTCTGCCGCCGCTTTTCATGCACACGGCCAGGAGCCTAACACAGTTAAACCTGGCTGCATAGACGAAGTCCCCAAATTGGTACCCGCCAAAGAAGGACCACCGTGCAGGTGCTGCATTTTTCAGGGCGATGAACAGCCAGTGTGTGGGGGGACATGAGAAAACGGCGGCTGCTTACGGCGCAGCTGGTCACACCAATTTAGCGCGTGATGTCTCAGAAGTGCTCAGTGCTCAGTGCTGAAAAGAAACGTTTCAACTAATAACTCAGATCTGTTTTAGTCAGGCCTTCACGTACGTGTCATGCACCTGTGTTGTTAGTATTGCAATGTTTTTAGCTGTAGTGTGTGTGTGTGTGAGTGTGTGTGTGTGTGTGTGTGTGTGTGTGTGTGTGTGTGTATATATATATACAATATATATATATTTGCTGGTGGGAGGGGCTGTAAAGGATCACCATGACAACAATCCCCGTGTTGCCACTTGCTTTGCTTAAACTAGCCCCCATTAATGCTGTTACGTCCATTATTAAGCGAAGTTAATAACTAGCACTATGGAGGTGTCACCAAAAGGCAGGATAAAAGACTTTCAGCAGAGCTCTCTGTCCTAATTTCCTTGTACTTTCACAGGTATAAGGTACACAGGGATAATAGCAGTACAAGTGGTTGGAAAATATTGGCCTTTTTTTTCCCTTTTTCACTCCCTGAAACAGAATAGCACACGCGGGATGGTAATGCCCTAACTAGTATTGATCCACTGCAGATCCTCCGCTCTCACTAGTCCATTACTGGAGGGTTGGGGGGGGTTGGTTGTGTGGAGTTCTGGGAGTCTCTGACGGGTCTCACACTGCCAGAGCACCACTGCCAAGTCCTCCATGGCATCTGGGTCACGTTGAGAATGTGTGCATGGACAAGGTAGGCGGTGACACGTGTAAAGGCCCTTTCACCCCATGGGGGGTGTAGGCATACCTCTTACTCTGATCACCCCACCCCCCACCAACGAGGGCTCCTGATCCACCCATGAATCTGTCACACAGAATATAACCTGCTGAGCTACCTCAGTAGGATGGCTGCTTGTCCTGCCTGCTCTGGGACGCTCATGTTTGCCGCCTTCACAAAAACAGGTTAAGACAAACACATGCCCAGTGTAGATGTCCATCAGAGGCCTAAATACTTTGTAAAAGGAAGAATGAACATGACACCCCCTTGGCTACTGTGAAAGTGTGATCTAGTGGATAAGAGCTTCATCACAGGATCAAATGTCAGTCATGCCCTCCCCCGTGCCAAGCTAATTAATCAAGATGCTCTGTGTTGCTGACTTTGCCTCGTTTCATCTTTTGGTCTGTGGAAGCCGTTGGTAATTAGCAACTCGGGGGGCACACAGCTCAGTCTTGAGTACATTTACACCCCAAACGGCGGCGGTACCACGTCTCGTTAGCGGGCCTCGGCGACACGCTGACGTGCGGAGAGGCGGGCGGCGTCTTGTGACTAGTTCCTGCCCCCCTGCGAAGTGCGGCGTAGGCTTGCTGGTGGCTGGGCCCTTAACACGTCTGTGTTACGCTACGTCTCTTTGCGAGAGCACGCTGTTCGCTGTGAAACTTTTGGAACTTTTTTGCATGCATTTTTAATGAAACCCGTGTTCAAAGATAATTTCAATAATTGATCATGTCTTGTTGGGAGCTAACAGAAGCATAAATGATTTAGCGCTTCCCACAGGCGCAGCCAGGGGTCCCTGTACGTGCCTGAGCCTGAGCGAGCTGAGCACTAACAGAGGCTGGCAGGACGCTGAGAGCACTGTGACCACGCTTCAGATGTCACAGTGCACCGCTGACCTCGAGCGACCTCGGACGTCTTCTCCCGTTTCCTGCGTGTCTGACTCGAGCGCCTCGCATGGAACGTGAACACTGATATTAGGGTTTACTACAGAATAACATAACACTTCATATTTTAAATTGTTTCAGTTCTGCTTTCATTGCCTGTGTTTTTGTTTACTTTTTATTTCATTCACTTGAAGCAGAACAACAGCCTACCCATTAATGTCATTTATGTAAGACATGCAGCTCCATGTACTGTCATTGTATATATCCCAATCCTCAGTCCGCGCCATTTCCTGCTCTTCACTTTCAGTGGAATTTGTTTGATTGATTAGATGGGATAGGCCAATCAGCTCTTATCGGCGCCGGTCTCTTTATCTTCTAATTTTCTCATTCATCCATCTGTTCTCCTACAAAGTGTTAACCGGTGTTTGTTCCTTCACTAATTGTAGAATGTGTCCCACGTGCAGTAGAATGCACAGACTCAGAGCTCAGATCCTCTGCCAGGGTTACATGTTGTGCAAATTCTTTTGTCTAGCAGCCCCAAACAGTCGTGAGAAAGAGAGAGATCACAAAAAAGAGAGATCAGGAGGAAGAGAGATCAGGAGGAAAAGAGATCATGAGGAAGAGAGATCATGAGAGGTCAATATGGAAAGAGATGAGGAGGGGTAAAGATTAGGAGGAAGAGAGATTGCAGTCACAGGCAGCTCAGCTCACACCTCAGGTTATAACACAAGGGCAATTTACACCCTGGCTGTGATGTCTAAATTAAGGTCTATGAGGGCGTTCATCTTCCAAGGTTAATTTTGGCACTGTGGTGAGAAGACACCTTCCTGTTTGAGTGTGATTTCGAGCTGTAGGTCCGGACACCGAGCCCTATAGCTGGGAGGTTAAAGATGCTTCTCCTGCAGGATGTCCCTTACTAACTCAGTATGAGCACTTCCGTCTCCATCTTAACAGTCGCGTTCTGAGAATCTGTTTGCTCCCTGTTCTACACTCCTTTCACCAGCTGATTTTTTTTTGTGCAGTCCTGCCTTTTGTCAAAATGGTGTTGATTGTATTCTTTTTTACACAAATAAGCCTTTCCAATCTGTCAACCATCTAAAGTGGTCAGGGTTTGCATCTATCCTTGTCTGGTAAGGTTCCTGGTACATACTGTGATAGAGCAGTGACCATAATAAAGGCAGCTCATAACATTTAACAACCCCAAACACACATTTTGCTTTAGCTCAGTTTTCCCAAATATATGTCAGGAAATAAACAATCATGTGAAGAGCTTGTTCAGTGCAGGCAGGAATGGGAAGAAATGGGACACTAAACAGTGCGATCACCACTCAGCCCAGAAGAACGATCCACACCCCTCCAAAAATACATTTTGATGTTTCTAAACCATCAACATTATACATTTACATTTTATTTATTTAGCAGACGCCTTTGTCCAAAGCGACTTACAAGGATAATAGTACACGTGCACGTCACAAACGAGGTCAATCAGTATTGGAGAATCTACCAACAATAAGTGCTGTTCTAATATCACAGTACACCCGATTAAGTCTGGCAATCGACACACAATTATTGCAAAAATGGCTGTATTATTGCTGAAAGAACAATAGCTTGTCCAGTGACAGCATTTGCAAAGCCAGGCCTCAACACAGACAGGATGTTCAGGGAACACCGTGGTTTTTTCGACAAAGCAACATGTGCATCGCCTTCGCAAGCCAAGGACTCGAGGGGCATGTGAGGAAAACCCGTCACAGTGTCATCGCAGCTCCCTAGACGGGCTTTGTCGGACCTGTCGTTCCCTCGGAGGCCAGATGTGGATCCTGGAGATACTGCTGGCCTGTTGTTCAGCAGGACAAAGCCTGGTGATGACGTATGGTGGGGCCAGCGCCGAGGTCTCCAGGATGTGCTCAACACAACACAGCATCGTTTCAGCAGCCTCTGAGCTGTGTAGAAGGATGCACAAGGGCGAGGTAGGACTGCCTGAGCCCCCGTGCTCTTTTGACACGGGAGGGGGGGTGTAGATCCAACTGACTCCTTCCAAAGAATAGCAAAAATGACACAACTGTCACCACTAGCAGCAAGCGTGACATGGGTCTGTGTAATCAGGTGAAAAACAGCCTTGATGTTTCAAAAGCAGAAAGAGTCTGACCAAGCATGCAAGTGAAAAAGGAGTCTAAGGTTCAAAGGCAGAGACAACGTGAGCCACCATTAGGGAGTCCTTGCTGCTCTGCTGGACTTGGCACCTGTCCTCTGCCCACTGGAAATGCCCATGGGCAGATCATTGCTTCTCATGGAGACAGAAGGAGGACTTCCAAAAGATTTATAAAAAACGAGGAAGGTGCCGCTGATTCTGAGCTTCTGACAAGCACTTTTATCTCGCACTGCCCCTCTGAACGGTTCCTCTTTGAGGTTATCTTCCCTTCACACATCTGAGATACACGCGGGTCCACTTAACACATGCGTGACGACGTGCTGATCGCCGCAGACTGGCAACGGGATCAAAGCCCCTTGCTCGTTGCTGCCGCTGTCACTGAGCACAGCTGTGGACCGCATCAGATGCTGAGTGTCTCGGAATTCAGTGATTACACAACAGATGTGTGCCAACCTAAGATGGGGTTCTCTCAATTCAAAAAGCAGGTTAAGCAGTTGGAAGCAGACTTCACAGACTGAAGCACCGGAATCCACGTGATAAATGTTTGAGTGATTCAAAACTCATGTGGAGAGAGAATTTCTGCTTTGGTTATAATTAATATGAATCCAAATTCAGTTGCATGAAAACCCAAGTGAAGAAGCAATACTGTTATCTATATTTAATGGCTTCCCTTACATGCATTCATGAGTTTAATTAGTCAAACTGCTGCCTGTTTCTGTAAGTAAATCAATTTAAACCAATTTAAAATGGCTCCTTGTCATCGTGTAACAACAGAAACGCCTATTTTTCTCCGACAAGAAGTAAGGCACATGGAAATACCCCAAAGGAAACATCTTCTAAAAAGTATTGCGAGGCAGAAGCATTTGTTATTCACAAGCCTCACATTTTAAATTAAGGGCTCAGTGTCTGCAGCGCAGTTTAAAAGCTGGTATTCTCATAACAGGTGAAACTTCATGCAAGTCACTGTCTCTGTGCTCCACAAAGGCTCCTTACTGCATATAATACAAATATTCCTTCACTAACAGTTTTCTGGATCAAAATGTCCAAACAGGGGAAAGAGAATTTTAGTGATGTTTGAAGCCATCAGTGCCAACTTCTCCATGCTAGACCCAGATTATGAAAAGGGCTGTTTGATGTAGCCTCAGCCAGTGCTCCAGTATTTTGGGGACTCCTTTAACCCTAGGTGGCTCGCTGGGGTGCCCAGCTCTCGGTGTGCAAGCAGATGCCAGTCGGAATTGCCCATCCCCAGTTTGTCCGTAAGACGCCTCCACGTTAGTGAGGAGGAAGGTCGTTCACTCACTGGGAGCCTCGAATGTTCATTAATATGTGTTGGTTCATGTACCAGGTATAGTACTGCTCAGTTGGTTTTGACAGACTGAATCCTGAATGTTCCTTGACTCTGCCAAGACTGCTGTGCTACTCAGCCGAGGTGACTGTGGTTCTGACCCAGCAGAAGTCTGCAGTGCCGTACAGCCAAACGGAAAAGAAATGGATGGGCGGGGGGCTTCAAACCTGGCAGTAAACTGAGTTTGTGTTGCTACAGTATTATTAATCAGTAACATTATGCAACTTCCATCGCAGTAATAGTGCAGCTCAGGACTGGACTGTGTTCAGGAGACCAGACTGGACCATGTTCTTCCTTGTTCAGTAGCTCATCCACAAGCTGTCCACGTTGCTAAGTGGTTTAAAACAGCATATCCCTAGAAAGGCGTTCCATCAGGATGTTTCCATTGTTCCTCAATCACGTTCCTTACAGAGCGGGGTGTAACACCTGTGCTGAATATGGAAACAGCACAAAGATGAATGTCTCTGAGTGGCAGGCAGCATTAATAAATAACCGCTCAATTCTCCGTGTGGCAGAGCATTAATAAATAACTTCTCAGTTCTCTGTGTGGCAGAGAGGGTTCAGAAATAACTGTTTTAAAATGAACTGTGGCTTGTTCGAGGAAGCATGCTAATGTCACTTTAACTGTGTGACTGTGTGTGTGTGTGTGGGGGGGGGTGGTTTGGTCCCTGCTTTGCCTGGTGAGCACCTTGCCTGACTATCTGCCCACCCCCCCCAAAACACACCATCCCCCCGCCTCCGCTGTCCTGTCAAGTTCTCCAGTCAGGTGTTTGGTACCGGCCACAGGCCATCAGAAGCTGACCAGTCGCTGACCAGTCACAGACTGGTCACTATGTGCTGGGGTGCAGGGTGAGGGTCGCACCATATGTCAACCTAATCTGATGAGCTCAATGGCATCATGGCAAAGCCAGGTAATCCCGGCCTCTTCTTGCAGGGTTCTGCTCCTTATCTGGGGTCAACCTCGTTCAAGTGCCTAAAGTGAGCTTATTCACTGGTCACAAAAACTTTGACATCTTTTTAGTAGGCTGAACAAGATATACAGTCCATTGTAGGAGGTGGTATACAATCCTGAAGAACCAAAATGTGCTGTGGACAAACTGTCCTTAGAAATGTCGTTAGGAATACTGGCTTTAACATGAACAAGCCTGCACTGCAACATGCACTTTAAGTAATCAGCTGTACACCATAACACCGCCATACCCATGTCAAATACAACCCACATTTTCTTGTGACAACAAACAGCCAACGTGACCAGGACGCGTTCAACTGACCTTCGACCGTGTGCGTTTATATTAGGAGTAACGGTCCCCATGTTCAGGGAGCACATGGGAAGGGAAAATCCACAGCGTAAAGACACTTTCATTATAGTGAGACAGACACAGTTTAACTTTCAAAGGGTGCTGGGGTGCCTTGATGGGCGCCACATGGGAGTGTGGCTTTGAGAAGGGGGGGGGTGTAGATACACAAGCAGACGGGGGCCGGCGGAGCGTCATGCAGCACCAATAAGCATATGCCTCTTGGGCTGGGCTGCAGTTTTCACTCTGGTTAACAGGCAGGGGGCAAGAGAACTTGAGGGTCCCTAGCGACACTCATCACCCTCCCGTCGGCATGCCAACGGTACCGCACACCTCATCATCATGAGGCACAAAAAATCACCCTGATTTTTCTGTTCCTGCTGCTCACAATTACTTGCTGTACATTAAAGCCCAAAAGCTTATCACACACACCTACACGTGACATGTTGTTCTTGTGAATAAACGGTTATGGCTAATCAAAGCCATAATGAATTTATGAATTCCTTACAAAACAGACAAACATACAATTAAATGATGCCATTTCATATTTTTGTTTAAAAAAAAAAACATAATAGAGATATATTTTGAGCCATGACACCAATATAAACCAAATAATTGCTATTAAGTTAGGATAAATGTTGAATCAACAGTGTGTAAAGATGATACAGAAGTATGTACAATGTGTAGCTAGACTATATAGTCACAAATATTTTCGTCTGTACCTTTGACACCTCTCTCCAAAGATGAGTAAATATGGCGTTAGTGCATAATGTCCTCTGCAGATAAAGTGCTGAGGTTTTCTCAACAAACCATTAAGACTGTGGACAACTAAATTTCCCTGCCACAACAAATGTACTCCAAGTTATTTGCAGAAATAGTAACCTAAAATGGCAATGATTATTCCTGTTATACCTGTATAAAAGGTGTTACACAGTGCATAGAAATTGCAGCAGGAAAACCCACAGGTAAATGCATTTTGGGCAATTAAAAGTTTTATCTCAAAAAAAGTGTGTTTTTGGCCAGATAGGTGAGACAGATGTAAGGGCAAATTAGCCACGGTGAATCAGATGATGTGTAAAGAACACAGAAACTGCAGGAGATGAGTGTGTGTGGAGCCCATTAAGCTGGCCGCCCATTCCAGAGACCAAACGAGTGTTCGTAACTCCACCCCTCCTTTGTCCCAATGACGGCCGATTCTCCCAGCCCTCCCCCTGGCTGTCACTTCTGCTCATACCTTTCCTGAAGTGCTGCTTGCCATTAGTGTCGTCTGAACAGGTATAGCACACACCTGTGGGCGATATGATTATCGCACTAATGAAACGTCAGCACCATGAAAATGCCGAGGGATCGCCCGGTGACGGAATCCGCAGGCTCGCGGGTGCGGATGACGCACTGGACTCCTCGCTGCTGCTGGTGTATGTGCCGTGCACAGCGGCAAAGTGACTGAAATGTGCTCTTGAACCTCCATCATCCTCTAAGGACGGCAGTTCAATACCCCTTTTGCTTAAATGACCACTGCCTTTAAAAGTGTCGGCCTCCAGTGTTTGCCGTACCAATATTCTGACTCATTCCGAGAGGTCGATGATGAGGATGAAGACGGTCGGTTCTACAGTCACTGTTGTTATTATCCTGATTTGGTCTCCATCTATCTCTGATGTTGAGGCCTCCTAATCAGCAGCCTCTTCTGGCCTTCAGTGACAAGATTGCTGAATCGTGCTCAGGATTTTGATCACCTGTCAGTGGAGGTGGGGTGGCTTGTGTGTGTCATGTGGGGGTGTGCAGCCAGTATTAAGTCTTCTAAGGCACCTCAGTGTTGGTCTCTGGTGAGAGCTAGAGTGGTGTGGGAGGGCAGGGGGTAAATGCATTATGTGATGGGAACTGTACCGCAAAGCTGGTGTTTTCTCCCAGACATCAGGAGTCAAATGCAACCATCCTGAATCACCGTGGTGATGTCACTGCTGTCTCTGAAACCTGCACTCTCCAAATGTCATTTTTACATGTATAAAACCACAAAGCCTTTCTAAAATTCATCAGCAAATAGAGTCACAACTGTGCAGCCCCTTAGAGTCTGACGTTCTGAACCGGAATGTTTTCTTTTCTCTGCTTTCTGGGTGGTGCACACAAGACCCTCCCGCCACCCAGAGACGAGGCTAATCCACTTACAAACATTCACCCCAAGCACTGCTCTGCACTCTGTGCTAACAGCTCACACCATCCTCTCAGGCAGCTCTGTTTGGTGACCTAAAGTAGGCTCCCCCTTATGTGCTTGTTTATATCCACAGCAAAGTGTCACAGGTACTGGCAGAGGACAAACACAGAGGTCATGTCACGGTGGGGGACTGCTTCCTCCTTTGAGTTCCAAAGATGCCTGGTTTTGGACTCTAGTCCTGGAGAGCAGTTCCAGACAGGACCAGTGAAGATCATGGGTGTGAATACCCAGGCACTACAACGGACTGCCTGTGTCACAAAGTTTGTCTGGGGCTGAAATTTTACACTGTCCTCTGACATGAGATCACAACCCATTTGTGGTATGTGTGTGTGTGTGTGTGTGTGTGTGTCCACTACAGCAGATATGTTCTTTCTATTTTGCACAGCCAGTGTGTGTGAAAGGAAGGGGATTGTAAATGGAGTCCCCAAGGTGTGGCACAGTTTCACCCCACAACATTTGCAGAGCCGCACTCTGAAAGCGGCTCCACTGTGCAGATGTCTCCACAGTCGAAGAGCCATGCTCACGTCCACATTGATTCCCCAGTTCTCGGTCTGTCTCACGCTCTCTGTGCCCTTCTCAGAGTTTGCCTCCTCAGCAGAAGCCATTAGCTCTTTCTAGGCCAGTGCGCATCAATAAGCATCAAGGCCAAGCGCCCGTCCCCTGAGTCACAGATAGAGCACTTTCGCTCCCATCGTTGACAGAGTACATTCAGGAGCTATAATTAGCTGCGTGGTGCTTTGAGAGCAGCGCCTCCTGGTGTTGTGGTGGAGGCATTTCTTCACTCGGCCACATCCCTCTTTTGACCTTCCTAAATCTATAATCTCAGGAAACACCATTTTTTGAACATGCCGGTAAAGCAGCTGGCTTCAGAACTACAGTAGCTGTGACAATACAGGTCACAGAAAAGAAACGGCTCCCTTTGGAGGACTTGGAACCTGAATCATCACACAAGCATGACAGAAAAAGAGGGCTGGGTTGTGGGGGGATGGGAGGTATGCTGAACACCTAATAGATGTTTAATGTGGGGCATTACAGAGGCCTGGCAGTGCAGAAACTGCTACACTAGGTGGTTTGCTCAAGTCAGCTGAGTCACCCATCAGACAGGAGAGTGACTGCAGACCCAAATATAAAATGAGTCACTGCTTCCTCTGGTGAGGTGGGTACAATTGTGCTATTCTACTGTGTGTCCTTTGAGTCTTCACTAAGCATGTTTCAGCTATATTTTGGGTTTCATTGTCTGGACAAAGAACAGAAGGGGGTGTGGTGATTTCTGGTGATTAAGGAGCTTGATAGGATACTGAAGGCTGCAAGGTGATGTCCCAGAAGGATGATCTGTGTGGTGCACACTGAGCTAAATAATTAACCTGTACTGCTATGGTTAAAATGCAGTGCTGTCTGTGAATTAAATAAAAATGCAATGTATCAAAGTTGTGCCATGTGATCTGCAGTTGACTAGGGACCCTATTTAGGTATAAATGATGAAATGATGGAGTGTGATCTTTATTGAGGTGTCCACGTGTCTTCTTACTCTATGAGTTCTCTCAAGACCATAAGAGAAGCAGGTGAGGAACCAATGGATGTTCTTTAAGAGAAGCACAACATCTACTTCCCACTGCTCCTGGGGAGGAAGGCTGTGTGAGAATGGCAGTGAAAAACTGAGTGGTCTCTTTCCAAGGCCAATGTCCCTCTTGGTGCAGTTCAGAGGATTTTTAGTAATTTTCTTCCCCAAGGTGTCTGTGTGCCAGACCTGAGACTTGCCTTATCTAACGGCTGTTTAATGAAACAAATCCCATTCCACTGTCTTTGTGTCACCCTCCCCCCCACCCCATTCTCTGCAATCAGTAGTTCTACCGACTGAGTATCCATCTTGTCACAGGACTCAGCTGTCAGGTCCAATTAGGATGGACTGGCAGAGTCTAGCAAGGAAGGGACAGTCTCTGAGCTTCAGAGAATAGGGGCTTCACATGTACAGAAGAACAGGCAGACTGTGTTTACGGGGGTGGGGGGAGGCTGTTATGAGCTACAGTTTCTAGTCCAGACTTCTGACTTTTGTAAGGGGTCCTTTTCCTCCATTGTTCAGGTAGAAGTGGTGTCATTGTGATGTGATACTGGAATTAACTCGTGTGGATGCCAAGTCTGGATTGGAACGATTGTTCACTTCTTGCCTTTTGATGGATCCCGAAAAGCCTCTTCTAAGAAGCAGAGACCGCGGGAGTGACACAAATTCTGACCTGATTAGCGTTAAACCTTAACGAACACTGACCTGATTAAAGCAAACCTTCACAAGGTGAAGGATCAATGCTCTACTTTTACAAGGGGTGGACAAGAAGGGTATTTCTGAAAAGAAAAAATGTCCTTTAAAAATCACTAAGTGAATATCTTGTTTCAGTGGTTGCTCTGAAGTGAACTTATTCATAGTTCTGACTGTTGCCTAGTCATTCTTAATCTTCATCCTTTGCTAAGCATCGCCGTGCTGAACACGGAGCGATAAGCGGGCTGAATTTGTACCACGACAGAGACCGTTATGGGAATTAAGTAGCAGTGGTTAAAATTATTGCACTTTAATCCTTTTCTACGTACTTAGAAATTTGAGGTAAAACATGCACATGTAAAAAACGAAATGTATTTCTGCATATTTATACTTAATTTCCATAAAGAGACTGCGAGGCTGAAGTACATACATTCGTACCCGGTACTGAAATACGGTACATCGGCATAAGTGTTTCGATTCAAAAGAAATATTCGTAAAACTATTCAGTTTTCCAGAACAGTTAGTAATTCAGGGGAAATCGTTAGACGTGCAATGTGTTTTCGCTGCACTTAAAATTATTTTTAAGTTACTAATATATTGGACAAATGTATAAAACGTGCGCAAAAACCGAGGCAACTTGTTGCAAAAGGAGCTATATAAAAAGAAATTAAATTCAGTTGCAAACCGCCCACAACGACAAGAACGGTCAGAACGTAGTAACAGCCCGCACGATTCAGTGCAGCCCGTGTGACTAAAAATAAAATGTTGCATTTAACGCCCAGACTTTACGTTCTTAAACCTCGGGAGTGGATGTCTATCCGACCTGTACATTGTTCATCTTCCTCTGCAATGCCTCTGCTCGATCAGCGCGTGATGGAGCCCGATCAGCGCGTGATGGAGCCCGTCCGGGACTTACCTCCCAGCGCTTGCTTCATAACAAATTCCATGGCGATGGCTTTTAAATTCCTGCCTTCACTTGCTTCACGATCTTACATTCAGGTGGCGCAGAAAAAGTAGCCAGTGGATTCTCCACCTATTAAAATAAATGAGTGCAATTATCTTTATTGTTTAACAAAGCCGACCTATCACAGAACTACAAGAATATAACCCATAAACACGTTTTTTCTTGTTTCGGCATTATTCTTTTCCATACGCATAGCCAGTTAAAACATCTTTACATGTATTTCATTGTAAAATAAACTAATTTGGTATAAATGCATTTTAACTCTTATAATTTGCCACATCGCAAAGGTCATTTTAAAGTCATCTTTTTCCCAAGGTCAGTATCTCACACAATACTGCCGGTTCAAATATGAATAAACATATGAAAAGATTTAAATTTTGCGTATAAGGACGAATGGTAAAACCCGGTCTTCTTTCATAGGTTCCTGAGACCACTTAATACTAACGCCTGAAATGTCCCAACTTGTCACTTCGAAGAGCCGCGTTAAGCCCTACCGTCCCCGGGTTACATTTGAGCTCTTTTGTGTGCCAAAACACTTGAAGTTTTCTTGCCGTGTAATATACAGTAATCGAGTAATTCTAAATCGTGAAAACGTGAAAACTTCAGAACGTTTACTTAAAAAAATGTCATATTTTTGCTCTCCAACGATCCGTGAGCATGCATAGGTTTTGAGCGCATATGTGTGATTTTATGCAATGAATGCAACAGTGTTTGTAAGTGTTTACACCCCGATGCCTCCTTCCTTTACGATGAAAGCCTTCAATAATGTCACTACAGCGCGGAATCGATCCCGCGTGCACGCGGAACAATTTCAGCACCATTTCCAGTGAACAGCTCCCATTTCGTCCCACGGTCAGGCAAATGCAAAGCGCTGCTCCCCACACACACATCATAGGAAACATTACCTGTCCCGGTGTCCTGTGTGTTAAAGTAGACGATTGAGCCGCCCAAAACGAAGTTCAGTTGCACTTGTTCGTGGGTGCTTTAAAATCTCTCTCCGCGCATCGCCGCTTTTTTTCCAAAGCAGAGGACGTCCTCGTCTCTTCCCTCGCGGTGTCCGTATGAGTGTTTGAAACGGGAACTGCAGCGGCTGTTGAACGTACTCAGTGAATCACACGGAGTTCTCCCTTCCGAAACGTCCCACGTCTTGATACAAAAGGGAGCGATCAGCTGTTAACGGTGCGGTGTCGCCGCGCGCCCTCCCTTTTCGTGCACGGGAATTTCCTGACTGGTTTCTAATTATTATTGTTATTTACGCGCACGAGACACCAGTCACGATGTGCACATGATTGCAATCGTTTTTATTTACACGCTGTATGTCAGACCTTGCTCTGGCAGCATGTTTCAAGCGCAAACTGGATCGATCTAGTGTTTGCAGAAGGACCATGACTGTGATTAGGTCACGCACTTATTAAATTATAGCAACGGATCACTTTTATGCTACTGATATGCGCGACACGGTTAATGAGTTTGTACTGGAGTGTAGCCCGTTCGGGTAACGGCGGCCGCTGCTGCAGCTCGCGCTCGCCTCGTTTTGTCCTCCTGCGTTTCAGTCGGTTTTACGCCTATATGCATCGCTACTGCTCGCAAACTTCTGCACGACCGACAGAAGCGCCGACGTGTGATAACCTAATGGGTACTTGCATTGCAAAATGTGCACGAGCCGAAGGTATACAGACATACTCGTTGACGTCTGTTTGACGACAACATTGTCACACACCTTCTGATAGGGTGAAGACACCATCGCAGCAGCGCAGTGTATATGTACTGTATATAATGTACATTAACTAAGCTATGAAGTGGCCAATGACAGACATGCCGCCTTATTGGTCAGTCGCGCAACTACGTAACAAAAGAAAGCATTAAGACCAGCCATATTCCGCATTGCTTGGTATCTCTTTCTCATTTGTGGTCGGTGACTTGTATAGTGACCTTCATTGTACGTTTGTTGCCCGGGAATGGGCGGTGGAGGGGTTATGGGCGTGTTTTTTAAGCGGTGTTTTTTAACGTCCAACACTGTTATGCACGCCAAATATGTAGAATATAGTTGCTGGTAATCATGAAGTTGGTCTCGTGACCTTTTGGCACTAGATCACTGAATTATGCGTAAATGATATTTAAACGTATATTTGTTGGTCATTAAACATTAAAAAAATTTAAATAACAAACAAAAACCTCAAAATTAAATGAAATCACTTATAGTAATATCATTTACTAATAATTTACTGTTAAAATTGGGTGTATGCTTAACATGCTGTACATTGAAGTAAAATTAGACACCAACTGATGATTTTATATGCATATATAGTAAACATTATGCCATTACACCTAATATTGAGTAGGTCACCCTTTTATCACCAGAACAGCCCTGACCTATCTAACCATGGACTTCACAACACCTCTGAAGATATGCTTTGGTATCTGGCACAAAGCCATCAGTAGCAGATCATTTAAGTCCTGTAAGTTACAAGGTGGGGCCTCCATGCATTTAACTTATTTTTCCAGCATGTCCACAGATGCTTGATTGGACTGAGATCTGGAGAATCAGTCTGTATGTAGAGGGGGAGAGTATCTGTCTGTATGTGGGGGGGAGAGTATCTGTCTGTATGTGGGGGGGAGAGTATCTGTCTGTATGTGGGGGGGAGAGTATCAGTCTGTATGGAGGGGGAGAGTATCAGTCTGTATGTGGGGAGGAGAGTATCAGTCTGTATGTAGGTAACCATGCATAGAATACTTAATATTGTTATTGTTTTCCTTTCTCCTCTTTCAAAGCCACGACTTCTCATATCATGAAATAAAATAAATAAATGAGGGAATAAACAAATAATAAGACCTGGTAATAATGCGGATTGTGGACTGTGGTGCATGTCACTGTCAAATAAAATTGGATTTTTTTCACTTTTGGAATATTTGCCCACCCCCACATTCCACAAACAGCAGTGTGGATGAGTTTTCCCACCATCGCTTGATTTCAATATTCACACAAAAAAGCTGGAATAAACATATTTATTGAATTGTGCATTATACATGCTGGACAAGGACCCGTAGTTCCTCGCATTATTGCGGGTCAAACATGAAGACACCAGCCATGCCAATCAGCGACGCTATTTGACACACACACACACACACACACACACACACTCATACACACACATACACACAAACTAAGAGGTTGCATATGAAGGGTTTCAGGATGCTTCCAGCTGACAAATTGCTAACTCTGGCTGATTGCTGATCACTGATTTGGCACTGTCAAATACTCTGCATATCTGAATAAGTCTGAAATCAGTCCCTTATAAGAATGTTTTAAGAGAACATCTTTACATCTTTTGCCTCACATATTTGAACAGGAGAGTTTTGAATTTAGATATCTTTCGCATGAGTGTCTGTGCGCTTTCCTGTCCTATTTCCTTCCCTTGAGGATAACGGTGGGTATTGTGAGATTCCTGAGGAAGTGATCACAAACTCCCCTGCCAAACACAAACGGTGCTCGGACTGGTGAGCTGCTGCCTCACCTCTAAATGCAACAAGGAAATCAGTTTGTTAGTGTGAAACTCGAAGCTTCTCCTTAGCACAGCACATTTAGGACAAACACTGAGATGCAAAAACCAACATCACAACATCACCAAAGTAGGTGAGGATGCATGAGGGTCATGTAAGGGGTTCTGTAGTCTCACTGCTCTGTATTTTTTAGTCAACATTGAATGAAGACACTGGACATTCACCCAAACTGAAGTGTGACTTAGGACATAGAAAAGCTACTCTTCTCAGCCTTGGATCCTGCCGACACAGCGGAGGGTGTCAGCACATTAAAGGTTTAAATACCACTGGGGGGCCTTGCACGGGCTGCACTTGGTCCGCAAACTCCTCCTCCTCCTCACTGAAATCCTCATGCTAAAAATGGTGCACAGGTAGTGAAGCCAACAAGCACTTCATCAAAACACACACACACACACACGATACAATAATACAGAATCATTTGGAACCGCTGCCAAAAGTCTAATGACGACAATGTCTCCCTGTGTCACACATCTTGAAGTGGAAGAAAACATTTGAATAGGAGAAACAGAACAGGAATTTTCTGAATGTTCCTGCCTACGATTGAGTCGATAATTATAGTTATTAATTATATTACTCTGGTTAAAAAGCAATAATTGAACCTGTTTCTCATAACATGACACTAGTAGCAGAAATAGTTTTCTTTTGCTTATAGAAAGTTGTAATTCTTTTTTTTTTAATAACCTTGCTTTCTGTGTTGCTATATTTAGCAACTTCATAAAAAGGATATGAATCTAGCCTTAATTAACTAGTGGGAGCTGAGTAAGACTCTGGAAAAACACAATATGATATAAAAGTAGAACTAGATAGATTCCAGTGACTTTGCCAGTTTGGCAGAACTAGACAGGATTGTATTGCTTTTGTCCAATTTCACAAAACTAGATAGACTGTATAGATTTTTTCCAATATGACAGAACTAGATAGATCGTATATATTTTTTCTCTTAACCCAGTTAATCTTTACCACATTGTTCCAGGCCTGTAATCCACACAGGATTCACAGTTTATTTCTGAGCACTGAAGTGGCGTTCTGGAGCCAGTCTCTGGGACAGTCTGGACAGGAACTCACAGCAGTCTTACATTCTCATGTGAAATTTTAGAGCCTCAGGTTTGCCTGAGAGGCATGTCCTCACAGAAGCAGAACCATCCACCAGAACATTCCTAGTCCACATGAAGTGGGACCCAAACCCGTGGCCTGCAGAGGCACTGCGGCCTTCTGTGTATTTCTGTTCCTGTGAGCAGTGATCTCAGAGGGCCTGGCCTTCAGCGTTCTCCTGCGCTCTCGTCATTAGAGCCCTGACATAGCCAGCATTCAGCCGCCTCACACGCAGCCCCCCCCCAGACCTCTAACCCACCTCCCTGCAGCTGTGGCCATTCCCCAAATTAGTCAGTCCCAGCAATCTGTTCGGGCTGGCCGTGCCCCCGCCAACTCTCCTGCTGCACCTGGACAAACAAGCTCACGGCAGCTGGATACAGACCATGTTTTTGTTTCCTCAGCAACAATGTCACCTCATGATTTCTTCTGGTATGGACATCTTCTTTAGCAGCCTACTACAGCCTGGTGGGATAGCTATCTTCATACAGGTGGACATCTTCTTTAGCAGCCCACTTTCACATGTCCCTGGGGGGCAGTTATCTTCATACAGGTGGCAGAAACACTTCTGTGCACATGAAATAGAAGAATGATTTATAATCCGATTTTCAGCACAAGGCCATACCTCATGTTGTGTTTATTTATGTTTGTCAGCTACATGCTAATCCTGTCATTATTACCAATTTATTACACTTAAACTAGATGTTTATTCTACATTGAAAAAAATAAAGGTAACAAAATGAACAGTCACTAATTTAGCATGAAACTGTTCTTTAGTAACACATAACTGCTGAAAATGTGCTATTATAATGGGTGTTTAAGAGCGATCAAGACGCATTTCTGCTGTAATATCATGTTTCTCCCTCCCTGGCGGCTGTTTTGAAAGACAAGAGATCATTTTCCACTGTTTATTAAGTGGCAGTGAGTCACAAGTCCAGTGAGTTACCCTTAAGGATGCTAATACCTTAGGGCACAGGTGTCAAAGTACAGTCCTGTGAGTTACCCTTAAGGATGCTAATACCTTAGGGCACAGGTGTCAAAGTACAGTCCAGTGAGTTACCCTTAAGGATG
>JABJVR010001516.1:0-19020 GCA_025773905.1 Chitala chitala
TGTGTGTGTGTGTGTGTGTGTGTGTGTGTGTGTGTGTGTGTGTGTGTGTGTGTGTGCCCTGTGGTGGGTTGGCACCCTGCCTTGGATGTCCTGCACTCTGCACCTCTTGGGATAGGCTCTAGGCTTCCTGTTACCCTCACCAGGAATAAGTGGTATAGAAGAAGACTGACTGACTGTTTTATGACTGGAGTGGGTTGGCGCCCCACCCTGGGTGTCCCCTGCCCTGCGCCCTTTGTGTCCTGGGATGGACTCCAGGCTTCTCCGCGAACCTTAACAGGATGAAGTGGTATAGAAAATGACGGAGTGACTGACTGCCTGTTTTATTACTCAAATGTAATTCATTTATATGATTTCTTATGTCACCTATTTTATAGTGAAAAGTAAGTCTCATAGGTTGCTTGTGTCTAGAGGGTAGAGGCCTTTGACACAAGGAGACAGGATTTTAGGTAAAGACTAATATTGTGATGTGGAGGTCAAACTGACTTCTGATGTTGCTGAAGATGAGTATTAAAGAAAATTCAAAGGGAGAAACAAGTTCATGACCAATCACATATTTCCACTTTGCTTTTTATTGTGCTTCATTACATCTTGTTCATGTCTTATCCTTTCATTTGAGGAACATCTCCTCACTTTTCAGTTTGGGACATTCCACAGAAAGCTATGCTTTTGTCAATAACTCTATTTTAAAAACTTTTTTCTGCCATGTGAGTAGATGTATTTTTGGATTTGATTTTTACTTCCACATCACGTGCATGACACAAAGGAGTGCTTAGAGTTTAAAATGACAACTAAACACAAACGAGGCCTGCACTCCAGGATTGTAGGTAACAATATGGGGTCTATCAATTAATCAGCTCCATTGGATGTACCAGTGCTTAATCTCTGAGTGCCTTATATGTCAACGGGAGAACTTTGAAATCAGTTCTGTAGTTAACAGGAAGCCAGTGGAGTGAGGACAGTACTGGACTTACATGATCGTAATTTCTGCTCCCAGTAATAAATTTTGTGTGTGCCTTTTGAAAGCATTTTAAGCTGTTTATTGTGTGGTTTTTACATCCAGAGAGTAAAGCACTGCAGTAATAAGATAAAATAAGATAAGACAAGACAATCCTTTATTTTTCCACAGAGGAGAAATTCTCTCTGTTGCAGCAGGAAATAGATAGCAGAAGCTATTAGTGAAAAAGTAACAGGGTAGGAACAATATAGATATAAACAAAATATATAATAATAAGAATTAGACTGAAAAAAAATATTTTGCTGGTATGGGATATTTGCTGTAATATCACTTGGACAAGCAGAAAATGAACAATCGCCTCATCTGAAATCAGGAGTCGTCTGTTGTGACATAAATACTGTAGCAGCTGCTGCTGTACCTGAAAATGAAGAAATGGTAACTAGGTGTGTTTATGTCATGTTAGTGTTAAATATAATTAATTATTCTGTTGGTTTAGTCCTAGTCCATGTGTGTAGTTACGGTTCATGTTGTGTTCATGTGTTGCAATAATGAATGCTAACTGGTCACCGTTGGTGTGGAGTGCGTTACCATCACCTCCCCTGGTGATACACTTTGAGAAGACACGGGTCTTGGTGCTCATGTGCTGCTGGCAAACAAAGCAGCATTGTGTAACAGAACAATCCCAGTTACCTCTACCTCATCACTTTACGGGCTGTCATGCAACAGAAGGTCTCAGTGACACTAGCATCAGAAAATGGATCAGCTCTGACAGCAGAGATTGAAGAACAGCTGCTGCAGCTTTAGGTTTGGAACACAGGAGTCCAAAGGGGAACCAAACATCGTGTTTTCTGTGTATCCCTTGACCAAGCCAACTAGAATAGATTGTTGTTTCATCAGGGAAGTTTGAGAGTTGAGCACTGTGCTCTTCTGAGTGAACCTGATGGGTTCAGCACTCCCACAGAGTCTGAACACTATATCAGGTGACTGAGTAAGATCCCTGTTCACCTCTGTCATTGGCTGAACAAGCTGCTGGAACCATCCAGCCAACATTCGCTGATCCGCCAACTCTACCTTAAACCTGTGGACAAAACACTTGGGCCTGACAGAGACTGCGATGCATCTGGCACTGGTTGTGGAGGAGGTTGTGCTTCAGTTGCTCCTGGTCCTGACACAAGCTGAACTACTGGGCCTTTTATGCAGTACTCCAGCAACGGTTCAAGTGGTGGTCACAGGAAGGAATGACATGGGATGAGCTCGTTAACTAAAGCAGTTGAGCAGAAGAATGCATGGGCGCCTTTGCTGCTGACCTTCAGCATTGTCCTCAGTGTGTCTACTCCAGTTTCCTGGTCCAGCACAAAAGCTAATTATACTGTACATCTTTGTACAGGTGCTGATGCCTGAACACGTTCAGCGGGTGCATATGTGTGTGTGTGTGTGTGTGTGTGTGTGTGTGTGTGTGTGTGTGTGTGTGTGTGTGCGCGCGTGCAGTGCCCTCTACAGGGTGTTCCAGCCTGATGCCCTAGGGTACCAGGGATATTCTCAAGGCTGACCTTGACCCTGATCCATGACCCTGAAAAGGTGAAGTGGTTGGATGAATGGATAAATGGATGGGCAGCACCTTCATAATGACCATATTTTGCCTGAGACTGACCCCATAATGAGTCCATGAGGTTTTAATTGTTAAATTGTACAGGTTGTCCTTATACTCCTATCTGTCATATATATCATTGTAATTACTACTATGAGTTATTATATGGATGGTCTATTGGTGGATTGATAGTTAAGAACCATAAATAAGAAAATACCATTGCTATAAAAATAAATGACACTTCAATATTCAGGTAATTATGGTTGAATTTGTTGTATATAACTAATAACTTTATTTGAAGTATTTTTTTCTTAACTTTGTAAGGATTACTGTTACATTCCAACTTTTCATATTTTCATTAACTTTCCATATCGCTTCATGCTGTTAAGGGTCACAGGAAGCCTGGAGCCCATCCCAGGAGACACAGGGCAAGGGACACCCAGGGTGAGGCGCCAACTCACTACAGGGCACACACACACACACACACACACACACAGTGGTCAATTTGGAAACATCAATCAACCTAATCCGCATGTCTTTGGACTGTGGGAGGAAACCAAAGAACATCCACCAAGCACAGGGAGAACATGCAAACTCCACGCACACAGACCCAAGGCAGGAATCAAACCCCAGATCTGAAAGTATAAGGTGACAAGGCTAACCACCACGACATCGTGCTGCCATCTTTCATATATATAATGGTATCATACTGTTGATAGATTGACAGTTAAGAACCATAAATAAGAAAATGTCATTGTCATAAAAAAAATTAAAACACTTCAACATCCAGGTAATTATGGTAAATTTGTATATGATTAAGTAACTTTTATTTGAAGCCTTTTTTTCTTAACTGAGCAAATGACAGAAAGAGTAATATAAAAAATGAAATTATTTTTTAAATTTAGAATCTCCTTATAATGTAAAACAAGTCATCAGTTTTTGACAACAGTCCCAGAAAGAATCAGTACTAACATGTATAATTCTAATGATAAGGAAATAATCATATATAAACCAACTGGAAATAAAAACACTTGTTATCAAAACCATTGATCAAAAGTATACACAACTTGGATAACAGAAACTAGACACATGAGCATGACAACAAGTGTGTATATTTAATTTTTTATTTTTTTTTTGCAGCAAAGGTACACTTTATTAGCTAATGCTGGGTTGTTGTTAAATGCCAGGAAGTCACATCAATTTTGTACAGTAACCTCATATATGCCTTTTACTTTACCCCACTTAAGGCGATTTTGTAAAATCTAATTTGTTTTATCCAATCTAGTTACCATCACTGCAGTATTATTATTCAAGACACATGTAAGGTGTTTATTTAGGCTCTGCTAGTTTCTGTGTCAGATTCCAAACTTGCTTTATTGCTGATGCTCCTTTCTGTCCTACAGCAGCAGCAGCCTTTTTCGCAGCTTGGTTTTTATTAATGGCTCTTTCTGCAGCTTTGGCTCCAGTAATGCCACCTTTAACTGCTCCTGTTACAACAAGAACCCCAGCAGCTGCTTCCAGCCCGATTCCTGCTGCTGCCCCAGCTCCAACTGCACTAGCTTCTGCTCCAGCTGTACAATCATTTTCTACTATAGTTTTTGCTTTACCTTTCAGTTTCATATAAGCTTTTCTTGCACCTGCAGTTAAGACTCCAGACAGCAAAACAGCTGGCATTGCCACTCCAACAGCAACTCCACACAGTGCTCCAACTAAAACCCCAGCTGCTGCTCCTGCTGCTTTCTTTTCATGAAGTGAATCAAATTTATAATGTTTTCCTTTTTTATTGTCTGTCGCCATGTTCTGTATAGTTGTTATCAGCTGTTCCACATGATTGCTGTTATTCCTGTACAACTGGTCTTTCAGTGTCTGTGCTTGGTCTGGAGTCAAACTCCCTTGTTTCTCCATCTGTAATATTTGTTCTTGGGTAACTTCAGGCTTTCCTTTATTCCAGTGATTACTGTCAATGACATGGACCCTTCCTCCACATTTCTGAACTAGTTTTGTTAAGTGACTGCTATTGTTTATGTGTGTCTGAATAGTCATGCCTTTTTCAAGTTTGTCACCATAAGTGAAGAGGACAACCATGTACTTTAGACTGTCACGACCAAACCACTTCAGCACCCTCTTCTTAGCCTCTTTATCTTCTGGTGTGTATCTGTCTACTTTCAGCACAAGGATAAAGGCATGTGGGCCAGGTGCACACTCAGTCAGAAATGATACTGTGGCATTTTCAAAGTCTTTATCAGATCTGTCAGTTCCAATAATCCCTGGTGTGTCAATTACTTTGACCTGTATCGAGTTATCTTCTAAAGTAATTGTGTCATGGTTATAGTTTTGTGTAACAGCTGAGGAGGATGGTGAAACTTCAAATGCCTGCTTTCCCAGAATAACATTTCCTGCACTGCTTTTCCCATTTCCTGTATTCCCCACTAACATAATTCTCAGTTCACTGGAAGAAAAATCTGAATTAATTTGAGTGTATTTTATTTTACTGGATTTCATTGTTTTCTATAGTTGTCTTTAGCTCTGAAATCTGATTGAAGTTCCTGTGTTTTGAAACTTGCAGGTTCACACTGTTTTTAGTCAGTCCTCCTAATATTTGATATCATGTTTCGAAAATCAGAAATGATGCTTACTCTTAGTACCTTTGCTTTACTTTATGCTGAATAAACATCATCCACTTTATTCTCCACAATTATTATGTGCCTTTGTTCTAGACACATAATATTTTTTTGGTATAGTCATCTGTGTTGTTCCAGTACTTACTGTCAACAAAATTAACTCTTTCTTCACACTTTCTAATTAGGTTATTCAGGTCATCATTGTCTTTTACATATTCCTGAATGGTCACGTTTTCATCAAGGTTGCCACCATGAGTGAAGAGGACAACCGAGTGCCACAAGATCTCCTCACCAAACCACTTCAGTACTCTCTTCACAGCCTCATTTTCTCTTCTGTTGTGTATCTGCCAACACAAGCATGAAGGCATGTGGACCAGGTGCACACTCAGACAAACACCATATTGTGGTATTTTTAAGGTCTTTTTGAGATCTGTCAGGGTCACAGATGCCTTTTGTGTCGATTACTTTGACCTGTGTCCCTTTAAAATTAACCATGTCACTCTCACAGTCTTGTGTAAGAGATGAGGCAGAGCATGAAACCATAATTTTATCTCTTACCAGAATAACATTTCCTGTGCTGCTCTTGCCACTTCATGTTTTCCCCACCAACAAAATTCTTAGTTCATTGGGTCCTACAGGAGAAAAACATGATTACAATATTGTCATGCCCAGCACCTGTAGTGACCCATCTTGGCCACTAGGTGCTCTTGTTTCTTCTTTTTCTCCCCCACACGTTCACATTCTTTTTCCACTTGAGGTGTCTTGACCAATTATATATTGTAATTATCGTAATTTAGTTTTACTTGGTGAATATAATTGAACATTTAGTATGGTTTAGTTCTACATTTACCCTTTTATTTAAATACAATAAAATGCACTTTGTGCGATTTTTATAAGAACTTTGTCCATGTGACATATGATTTTACTTATACCTCTACCAAAGCTGATAATGAGTTACTCTGAGGCTGCTTAAGAAAGTCAAGATAGTTTTGCATAACAGAATATGAACCCTAGGATTCAATTAGGTTTACCTCAAACTGCAAATGAAATTGAAAAATTATACATTACTGAATTGTTCTAACCTGTAAATAAATTTGCAGACATTTCTACAGTTCTGTTTTCATTTTTTCATTATGGGGTACTGAAAAAGAATTTGAATGATTGTAGTATCAAGCTGCAACATAAAATTTTAAAACATGAAGGGGGTTTGAATACTTTCCGAATGCACTGATTATATATGTGTAGCACCTTGCATAGCTTTCCAGTTAATTGATGACTTTCTGTTTTTTAATGTTTACTGTTCTTTCAACACTATGTCTCTCTACAATCTAACTTGCAACAAGTTATTTATACACATGAAATGTAAAATAAGGCCCTATAACTAGCACAAGAACATTCAAATATATACGTACATTTAATTTTATAGTGATTTTTAATCATATCACTTACCATTTATGTTGTCATGAAACACACGAAATGTTTGTAAAGTCTAAAGAGCTGCAGTCCTCTGAGCTTCATTTCCTGATGTGACACTTCTTCTCTGTGCACTTCACTGAGCAAATAAATCACGTGGGTTTTACTAAGGTAACATTCAGAAGGTGGAGCTGCTGAACTAAACTGTGGTTGGTGTGCGTGTGTGTGTGTGTGTGCGCTGTCATTATTTATTTATTTATTTTTTGTAAGAAACTGGCAACAGAAACAGAGCTATTCAGTCAAGTTTTCAGTCAGCCTAGCTTACTTACTCACTTCAAGAATATATGTTCATGCATTTGTATGTGCACTGTTACTTCATTCTTAAGCAACTAAAAAAACTAACTGTCATTCAGTCAGTTTACACCCACTTGTTCAAATGAGGGTCACTGCGGCAGCAGGTTGAGCTCATCAGACCAGAACATTCTTTCACCCACCATGATCTGTCCAGCCATGAATGGGGATTCCCAGGCATGCCTGGGGGATTGTCCCAAGATAGCCAGGAGATATTATCTCCCTAGCACATCCTGGGCTTACCCTGGGGTCTCTGTCTACTGGGACATGTCTGGAAAAAGCCACAGTAACAATCTTTCGGGGCAAATTGTCATTTCATGCCCAAACCATCTCACCTGGTTCCTCTCAATCTGTTCATTGGATGGCACCTTCTCAAGTACACTATCCACCTTCACTTAGGACACTGAGTTCTCCAAACTGCCATTCAATGCATATGTAGAAATAACAGTCAGTTTTACTCACTGCAACTCTAAGCCACACTTAGACAATGTTGTTATCCATCAAAAAGAACCCCACTATGCAGCCTGCAACTGGGGGCTTGTGAATGGCCCCACAACCACTTGGGGCCTAACACTGCTAGAAACTCCAAAGTAAAAAAGTAACCACCCCAAATCAAGAAATTTACTTTCAAAGAGTCTACTGTATGTAAAGGTGAGACCAACTAAATCTAGCCAGTACTTTTCAACCACTTGTTCTAGCTCCTACCCCACCAGTGAGGTGACATTCTACATTCCCCAAGAATCTACCTTAGTCCATCCTCCAACAACCTACTCCTTTGGTGGCATTGCACCTGACCCCTATCCTTGTTTGTGCACGTTGTTTGAGTCCTTTTTAGGATCACAAAGGCAGTTTTGGCTGTGCCTGATTTCAAACTTTTTATTGTTGTCTCTTTTGTAGTGTTTTTATAGAAGGAAGGTGAGGGGGAACAAAGGCATAGCAGCAGGTGGACTGACTGCTGCTGCCATGGGGGCATTAAAACATGGCCTGGTGGCTCAATGGGTAGCACATCAGGCTGGGATGCAGCAGTCTCCTAGTCTCTGGTTCAAAGCCCAGCTCAGCCAGGTGTGTCCTTGAGCAGGACACTCAGCTCTAGCTCCCCTGGGTGCCATGTGGCTGCTCACTGCTCCCCCCAGGGGGGTGGGTTAAATGCAGAGGACAAATTTCATTGCAACATGTATGCAGTCACAATGGAGGAAAAAAAAAAGCTTAGCTAGTTTTAGTATTTTAGCCTCAGCTCTCTCGGACTAAGGATGAGGGAAGACATTGGGAGGACTGAAAAAGGCAGACGGCTCAGCTGGCAAAGGATTTTCCTGTTCCGGGGCTCTTTTGATGGCTGGGATGATGGCAGCAGTACCTTCGGCTGGATCCCAGGGCACGGCGTGGACCCAGGTGGGTGGTGCCTTGGCAGCGGCTCTAGTGGCCAGCAAGGCTATTCTGATGGGACCGGGTCCTGGGGCAGGTGGAAGCCTACTTATTTCAGCTTGGTTCCACTGGGGAAACCCTGCAGAGGGGGCCCTCTTTACTGAGTGGGTCCTGTTCATAAGGGAGGTTCTGTTTGGTGTGCTGGGGCTTAAGTTGGAGGACCTCATCTGTGCCCATTGCAATGGTGCCATCAAATACTTTGATGTCACATTTTCATCTGTTGAAGGAGAAGGATTATATTGTTGAACCACTATGGGACAGTAACTGAAGGATGGCCACAGTTCATGTCTTTAACCCACATGTCAAAATTTTGAAGAGGTCCTCATGGGGGAGAAGATGAGCTTGGGATGTGGAATAGGTGCCACCAGTTTCTAATGAGGTTCAAGCAGGATGGAAAGGGGGGGGTTGTATACCCCCCATCTTAATTTTCTGTTGGACCTGTTTTATGGTGGGCAGCCTCCCTTCTGTAGGGCATGCCAGGGCCATGGTCAAATGGCTGAGGACTGATCTCAAGTGCCAGAACTGTCTTGAACTGGGCCACTAGGTTCAGGACTGTAAGGGTCCCCACCACTGCCGTAATTGCAGTGGGGAAGAACATGTGGCGCACTCCTGCCCTAGCCAAGTATGCTCTTAAGTGGCTGCTTTGGCTGGTGGGGAGGCAAAGTACGCACCCATAGTCCTAAGCCACTCCACGGAGCAGTTCCTGGGGCCCAGGGTGAGGTAGGGGGGAACTCTGAGGCCAAGAAGTGGTCAGACTTGGCCCTTGTGGTAAGGTTTCACAAAAAAAGTGGAACCACAAAGATGCTGATGAAAGGGAGGTGCAGAGGCAGGCTGTTCATCTGTTGGGTACCCCACAAGCTGCGGTGCCCATTGAAGAGGCCCTTTCGGATCTCTGCTTCCCAAAAGAAGAAGAAGTAAGTTGGCAGAGTTTAGGGGCTTCCATAAACTTTACTAGGGACTATGTGGGGCTCCACTGGACTCCCAACAGTGATGACTACTTGTTGGGGGCCACACAGGGTGTCAGCAGGGAGAGTGATCCTGGGTCTCCTTAGTTTTAGGATTTTTACTGTTAACTTCTTCTTCTTCTTGTGGCTGCTCCCTCTAGGGGTTGCCACAGCAGATCATCTTTTTCCATACCAACCTGATCTCTGCAGCTTCCACCCCAACCTCTTTCTTATCCTTCCTCACTACATCCATAAACCTCCTCTTTGGCCTTTGTCTTCTCCTCCTGTCTGGCAGCTCCATCCTCAGCATTCTTTTCCCTATATACTCTGTATCCCTCCTCTGCACGTGTCCAAACCATCTAAGTCTCACCTCTCTCACTTTGTTTCCGAACCGTCCTACCTGTACTGACCCCTAATATGCTCATTTTTAATCCTGTCCAATCTCGTCACTCCCAAACAAAACCTCAGCATCTTCAGCTCTGCTACCTCAAACTCTGCCTCCTGTCTCTTTGTCAGTGCCACTGTCTCCAGCCCATACAACATAGCTGTTCTCACTACTGTCTTGTAAATCTTCCCTTTCACTCTTGCAGCTTTCCTTCTATTGCAGATCACTCCTGATACTCTTCTCCACCCACTCCATCCTGCCTTCTTGGATACGGTGCAGATGCTGGGGATTGCTAAAGACTTTTATTCTGACCTTTATAAAAGGAGAGAGACACACTTTGAAGTAGGGGAGCATTTTTTATCTTTCATTGAGTCCAGTCTTCTTGGCGATGTTTGAGACATTTCAGTTCAGAGGGCCCCTTTACTCTGGCCGATGTACTTAGCAAGATTAGCCAGTGTAAGGTCCCCGGCCTCGATGGACTCCCTGTGGAGTTTTATTGCACATTCTGGGATGTGCTAGGGCCAGAGATTCTAGAAGTAACCAAGGATGTGCAGCGTAAGGGCATGCTCACAAAGAGCATGAGGGTTAATGTGTTGTACAAGAAGTGCGATCCCTCTGACTTGGCCAACTGGAGACTCTTGACCATGCTTTGCATCAATATTAAAATCATCGCAAAGACCCTGTCGGAGCACCTGAAGAAAACCATGTTGCTCCTGGTTCACAGAGACCAGAACTGTGGGGTCCCAGGTAGATCCGCGACCTGGAATCTGCACTTGATCCAGGATGTGATTGCCTGGGTTGAGGACAGAAATGTCCTTCTGGAACTGGTGAGCCTAAACCAGGAGAAGGCATTTGGCTAGGGTTTTGTGCAGGCTAGGTTTTGGGCCCAGATTTTTAGGATGGATAGAAGCACTGTACGCAGAGATTGGAAGCTGTGTTTACATCAACGGCTCCCTCAATGAAGTGGTGCCCCAGGTTAGTGGAGCAAGACAAGGGTGTCTCCCTGTCCACTATGTGCTCTATATAGAGCCTCTGGCAGCTGCCATCAAGACCCATCCAGGAGTAGATGTCTTGCTCCTGTTAGGAAGTCATGGTGAGATGGTGAAACTGGCCCAGAACACAGATGACACTATGTTGTTTGTGTGCTTGGACTGGTCACTCAGCCATGCCTTGGACTTAGTGCAGGCATTTGGAGAAGCCTCGGGAGCTGCACTGAACCTCGTCAACTCAGTGGTCAAGTGCTTTGGCAGCTGGAAGGCCAGAAGGGACATGGATGGAGGTCTCCCCCTACAGGATGGTCCCTTAAAGGTACCCTGCTAGTGCTGATCTGGGCATGGATGATGATCAGTGGACCTGGGTTCAGCCAAAGGGCTTGGATCATCAGCTGCAGGATATGAACTGGCAATGCGTTCATCACAAGTTGCTTGTCAGAGATGTCCTGTATAGATATAGGCTCCCCAGGCTGCCCCAGACCCAACTGTTCAGATGATTAAAACCATCGAACATATGTTTTGGGACTGTGGGTTTGTGCAAGGTGTCTTGAGACATGTGGCTTACCTGTGCAGGATGCTAGACCCACAGTTTGTGTTGACCCAAACTAAGGTGATGAAGGGGTGGCCTCATGATGCTCAGACTCCCTTTCTGTCCCGGATGTGGCTGCTAGTGACCAAGCATGAGCTTTGGAAAGCGAGGACAGTGCTCATCCAAAGGGGGACAGACTTGAGCACCTGGGGTTTACATGAAAAAGTCTGTGCTGATTTGAATTTTAGGATGAAGCAGGATGTCGCTCGGTGGGGCTTCCATGCAGCGAAGGAGAGGTGGAAGGGCTTCCTTGAGCTGTAAGTCCCGTCGATTTCTTAATGATGACTTTGTTTCATTTCTGAAGACAGGTGGAGCACTACTGGTTGTGTACATGCCTCATGGATGTCGGAGGTGTTTGGTGGGGCGTGCCCTTTGGTGCTCCACAAGAAGAGGATAACTCTCCTTTTTAAAATCTGTTTTTAGTTTAGCCATATCTAGTATGAAAATGGAACTTTTAACTATTTATTGTCAGACACAGCCACATTTGATCCTTTTAAGGTCGAAACATAAATAATGAAGGATTTTAGAACTGCATTTAAAAAATATCCTTTTACAAATGTCCTTTTTATTCCATTGTATTCATTGCTGTTCTTATCCTTCTAAGTGTCTAATATTTATTGTTGTATTGTTTTATTGTCGCATTTTACTACTTATTGTGTTTTATTGTATTTACTTATTATTGATTAATAAAAAGAAGGCTGGAATGATGAGAGAAATACCCAGTAGTGAATTCACTCTGGGGAGATCTGCACCCTGTTAGCGCAGCTAGCCATCCTAACCAGCCAGCACCAATGAGACTGGGATCAACACCTCCCCACGATCCTGTGGGCCTACAGGACTGTGGCCCAGGAGTCCACGAGCTATACTCCGGCAAAGCTGATGTTGGGGGGTAAGGAGCTACGCATGCCAGTGGAGTTGGTGTTCGCCTGTGCTCCCAGCTCTGAACCAGCATCAGCGCCAGAGTACATCCGTGAGCTGCGGCGGCGTATGGAAAACATGCACCAACTAACCCGGGAGCACCTGGCCTCAGCAGGGCTATGGCAGAAGAGAGTATACAACACCTCTTGCCGTGGGGGGCCCCTCAAGCCAGGTGACCAGGTATGGCTGTACAACCCGCGCCGCTGTAGGGGACTGTGCCCGAAGCTCACGGGATCCTGGCAGGGACCATATCTGGTGCTGGACAAAGTGGGGGATGTTGTATACAGGGTGCGTGTGGGCCCTGGGGATCGTACAGTGATTGTACACTGGGACAGGTTAGCCCCAGAGCTCCACAAACTGCTGCAGACAAGCCTGTTGCAGAGCCGCCTTCATCAAGGGAGAACACTTCACCTCGCCAGAGGCCTCGTCGCGAGCACCGGCGTCTCCCACCACTCCTGCAGGACTGTGTGATGGACTAGGGTGGCGTGGTGGGTCTGAGGGACGCCGAGACGGTCAACTGCTGGAGAGAGGGCTGTGTAACGCCAGTGCCGCCACCAATGGATCGCAGCTGGGAAGGGGTGATTATGCACCTTCCCAGCACCACTTGTAAAAAAACGCTGGGTGTGTCTGAGTGCGTGAATGTACCCCTCGCCCCATTTCCTGAGTGTGTGTGTTCTGGTGATTGGTATACTATATTTTAAGGGCTTTAATAAAAGGAACGGTGACTTTACCCAACTCAAAACACTCGTAAACTACATTACTCGCAATTCAGGGTTCAACTGTACTGGGTAAGCACTTCTGTTATTTGAACTGCCCGTGGGTTGTCTCTGCATTTTCTCTTGCTTCTCCAGAGTTTGATACAGTGTTGGTTGCTGCTGTCTCCCACTGCTACAGCTAGCATTAGCAAAACTTGTTGTACTGTGTGTTATGTTTATTCTTTAGATGTTTTATCAAATTGCTTGTGTTAAAAGAGCCGTTTTTTTACTCCCCCTCTTGACAGTTTAGCAGAGCAAAGTTTACAGTCGGCTTTACTTTTGTCGATCTCACTTATCTTAAAATATCTCCACACCGCTGACATTTTCCACATTCGCCTACCCGCTCAGCCACCACGAGATTAACATTCTGCCGCGAAAATGGTATCGGATGCGGTATTGGATGCAGTTTTACGAGTATGAGTAAGAGTATGAGTACACAAGGGCAGTATCAGACCCGATACCTGATACTGGTATCAGTATCAGGACATCCCTATTAATAATACAAAAAGATCACAGGAATCATACTTCAATTTATCAATTACATCATTGATCATACATCAATTTATTTATTTTTATTTATTTTTATTTTTTTAAAATCAGGGAATACCATTTCCAGCACAGTGCCGTGGTGGTTAGCACCATTGCCTCACCCCCTCTGGGCCCAGGTCTCTATTACCACCCTGTGTCTGTGTGTGTGGTGTTTGTATGTTCTCCCTGTGCTTGGTGGGTTTTCTCTGGGTTCTCCAGTTTGCTCCCACAGCCCAAAGACATGCAGGCTAGGCTGACTGGCATTTGCAAATTGCCCGTAGTCTTTGTGCCATGAGGTGGGTTGGCACCCTGCCCAGGGTGTTCCCTGTCCTGTGCTTCCTGGGATGGGCTCCAGGCTTCCCATGACCCTGAGCTGGATAAGCAGTATAGAGAATTGATGCATGGCTTTTTTAAAATTTGTTAAACATCATTACCAAAAGTAGCAATGCTCAGTTATCTCATTGTAAATTTATGTCTTTCTCTAGTGGTGGAGCATGGAAGTGTGCTGGAAAATATTACTAAGTACTGTGCTAAAATATTAAATTCTGTAGATCTGAATATACAATGCTGTTTTGATATATGTTAGAAAAATGTTATATTTACTAGAAATGTTAAACTTGTAAAACCTATATAGTAGATAGTAGTAGTAGATAAACACGTTTGACCGTAGTACAATATATTAGAGTGTGTTAAAAGGCATTTGGGTAATAGGGCACTGGATGATGTAAACATGTTATTCCTAAGGATTAGAATGTGTTGTGACTGAAATGTGTTATAGAAGGACGACTATGCTTGGCTGACATAGTAGGATACGGAGACGTCCTTCACATTAGAAGATAACAAACACGAGAAGGCCCATTGGTTCTGCCTGTGTTACCTGTCTTTCTATTATTGGTTTCTTTCTTTTCTGACAAATCCACTGAAGACACATCTGTATTACGTGTCCATTTCCGATTCCTTTCCTGTCCCTGCCAAGGCTGTTAATAACATATATGTATGACATGATTGTACCTGATTTCTTGGGATTGTTCCAAGGCACATTGTGTGGCTGATGGATTTATCTCTTATGCGCATAAAATCTCTCTTACCTCAACGTCTGGTGTGCAGAGTATTATTTTCGTATTGTTTGCCTATTAACTGTTGTTATTTGTCAGATACCTAAGGTGAAATCAGAATTTTCCTGACAGATATGAAAACGTCTTGTTATTTCACAAAACCAGTGTATCTTGTTAAAACACAAAGGTATCACACAAAAACGTAAAAGTTTCTCATAATTACACAAATGTGCCATGCGAAAATATAAAAATGTTCTCCTAAAAAAAAAACATTTTACATGAAAACATTATTAATATTACTATTATTATAATTGTTGTATGGTGGGAGCAATATGCCACCAATGTCATATTTTTCTTCTCTAAATTATGTAGCAATAGTAAAACCACAGGTTAGGCATCAGCTGACCTTACACCACTGGAGGTTTTTGTCCTCCATAGCAGAAGAGCACCATGCATTAAAAAAAGACATGGATGATGATAATAGAGATGTAGGTGTTGTTTACTCAGGTGTTACTGCCCTCTCAGCTTTCATGGGCCAAATCACATTCACCTGATGACTGAGCACACTTGTTTTCACCCAACCAGCCATTAACCTCCACTCCTTCACTATATAAATCACCCAGTTTTCATTGTGACAAACTGTCCATTCATAGCAATTCTGAGGATTAATGTTTGCTCCTTTTCTGAGCTTCATTATTATACTTCTCGGCTTTCAGTTTCCTGCATCATGTCTTTCTTGCTCATTAACCTTTTTGATGTTTCCTGATCCGCTACAGTTTTTGAATTACATTTTTTAGAAATTATGTGTATGTGTGTGAGGGGCTCAACCATTTTGTGTTTGATTGTGTGTTTGGGGCGTGACCATTTTGTGCATGTTAGGGGCTGAACCATTTTGTGTGTGTGTGTGTGTGTGTGTGTGTGTGTGTGTGTGTGTGTGTGTGTGTGTGTTTGCCCTGCATCATTCTTGAATTTTTTTGTAATGTTTCACTAATGAACTGAAAATGTTAATTAATTTAGATCAAAATGTAAACTAATTTAGATCAAAAACAACTGATAATTAATTGTTCAAAATGTAGACAACTATAGAATAATATTATGACTATTATTATGAATTTTGAAAAAAATTGTGGAGGGCTGTAGCTGAAGAGTTTTAAGTTTAGACAAACATTCTCAATTTATTAAATTTGTGATGACAGATGATTTCAATTTACCTGTAATGTGTGAGTGCCATGCAATGGGTTGGTACCTCATACAGGATGTCCCCCACCTTGTGCCCCTGCCCACCTACCTACCTGTGATAAAACCCAGATTTCTAACAACCCTACACAGGATGAGCAGTATGGAAAATGAATGCATGGATGTAGCAGGTGCAGATTTTCACAGCCAGAACAGTAAAGGCAGTAAAGCTGTAACGGAGATGAAACATACATCTAAGACGTTAATGTGGAGATGGTCAAAGATATTCCCCTCATAGCCAGGCTTTGCATTTTATCATGTACAATAAAACTAAATGACTACAAGTGGTTTTGAAATCTTGTGTTGATTATAATTTCCATCGGTACAAGACAATAAAAATCAGACAGATCAGTATCCATTGATTACACAGCTATGCATGTTTTGAGGGTTTGCAAAAAATGTTTTTCCAAATGATTTTAACCTGCTGATTTCAAAAATGATGTCAGTTTTTATTTATGACATAGGGTTTGGCTGATATTTTATGAAATTCAGTGATGCTTACTTTTCGGTTAATTCGGAATTCCAGTGGTCTGGCATGAGTCCAAAAATCATGTTGATGACTACTGCTTTTGCATGGTAAATACTAGTGGCTACAATGTAAAGAATTAAAATGAAATATTTTATCCAAATTTGCTTTATGCATTGAGTCCAGTACCTCACAATGATAACATTCCTGTTAAAGTACCAATAAATATTGTAATGCCAGTGCATTGTTTTGGTGCTGTTGTTCGATCATCCGATCCCATTTACATATCCCAGCAGCATCCAAAAAATAGTTGTGTGTGTCACCGCCAGTGTGTACACGAGTAAGAATGCAGACCTCCCACAACCCCCCCAGGTTTTGCAGCATGAGTGATGAGTGTGTTTCAGGTGTTTTCGGGACTTAATAGGTTTTTATTTTTTTTTTCTAACAATAATAAATAGATAAAAGTGACTTTTTAATACTCCAAATGGCTAAAAACAGGCTCTACAAAGGAAAGTGATCTAAAACATGTGGAGCACTATAGGGCACGCCCCATGAAAACCTTCCACACCCGTGAGACGTGTACTCAACCAGTAGTGCTCCACTTACGTTTGCAGGTGAAACAGTGTCACCCTAAGAGATTGATGGGACCTACAGCTCAAGGAGGCCCTTCCACCTCTCCTTCACTGCATGGAAGTCCCACTGAGTGACATCCAGCTCCATCCTAAAAGTTAGATCAGCCCAGACCTTTTGACACAAACCCCAGGTGCTCAAGTCTGCCCCTCTATGGATGAGTGCTCTCCTCGCGTTCCAAAGTTCGTGTTTGGTCACGCTGATCAGCAGTCACATCCGGGACAGGGAGGCAGTCTGAACACCCTGAGGCCACCTCTTCATCACCTTTGCCTGGGTCAACACAAACTGCGGATCTAGCATCCTGCACAGATGAGCCACATGTCTCCAGACACTTTACATATACCCACAGTCCCAAAACATGTTTGATGGTGTCATCATCTGAACAGTCAGGTCTGGGGCAGCCTGGGTGCCTGGTGAGCTTGTGTTCTCTGACCGGCAACTTGCGATGAACGCATTGCCAGTTTAGATCTTGCACCTGATCCAAGCCCTTTGACTAAACCCTGGTCCACTGGTCATCATCTATGCCCAAGCCAGCACGAGCGCCTCTGGAAAGGGCCTCTGGTTGAAGGCCTACCGGAAGAGACTTACTCCACCTCACCATGTGGTCGTGGTGGTCCAGCAGTGACTTGGCTTTAGGGCAGGAGTTGGACCACCTGCTGACTACTCGGCACAGCCACAACTGCAGAAAGTACTGATGGGGGTGCTCTAGGGGAGCCTCCAGATGTGCACAGAGCTGTGAAAAGAACAGGCAGTCTAACTTCAGAGGGAAGTTGGGAACATCCCTCCCCCCTTTGTCCTTGCCCAGATAAATTACCTCTCTACTCATGCACTCATACCTGTGCCCCAGATGAGATTGAATACATCCCTAGTGAGGCCACGTCACATGTAGCAAGGCATGGGGTAAATATGGACGAGGTAGAGGAGAGTAGAAAGAATATCTACTTTCAGGGCTAACACCTTCCCGATGAAGGACAGGGACCTGGCCTTCCATAGCTCCATCTTGCATCTCACGATGGCCATACACTTCTTCCAGTTTACTCTGGCAGCACCTCATGCTAAGAAGTAGACCCCCAGTACCTTTAAGGGACTGTCCTAGAGCTTGAGACCTCCAGCCATGTCCCTTCTGGCCTTCCAGCTGCCAAAGCACTTCACCACCGACATGCCAAGGTTCAGCAGAGCTCTGGAGGCTACTCCGAACATCAAGGCCAAGGCATGGCTGAGTGACCGGTCCGAGCACACAAACTACATAGTGTCATCTGATGTTCCATTTTTATCAGGACTCTGTCATCTGTCATTGTAAACATCTGAACATTATAGTCTGCTTCTAATATATTTGAAAAACTTTTTGCAGTGTAACTAAGAATATTTTTACTGTTGTAAAAGCAATTAAACTTGTGATGTGATTTGTGAAAAATTCTGACGTGATGGCCAAATTCCTCCTAAACATTTGAAATCAGCATGTCAAAATTGTATAAAATCACCTTTAAAAGTAAAGATACCTGATATCTTTTGTTTAAATGCATAGCTGTGTTACAGTTTATACATATATTATTAAAATGGCAAGAAGGAGTAAATATGAACAGGACATGTCTGTCAAGCAAAGAAGAAAATGACAGTTTGTAATCTACTCTGGCCATAAACTGCACTGGCACTTTGCTTTTACACATATTACACAATTAAAGCATCTAAGTTGTCTTCATACAGATAGCCCGTTCCAAACCAAATGCTTAATACTCTACTCGTTTATTACTGTTATACTTTTTCTGCACCAAGAAGTAGAAACATTTTAAATTAGTTTTCAATATTTGCAAGGTGATCAGGCTAAATAACGGCTCTGTTATACTGTAAATGATTTTTCATTAAAATTATACATTTGTCAGAGTTCATGTTTAAAGTTCAAATACAGAGTGTGTAATATACATGCTGGTTTACTACAAAGAAATTTATTTCCATTGTATGTCCACAAATATAACTGAGTATCAATTCATCATATGTGTGTCAGTTAAAGAAAGCTGTTTAAGCTGCAAGTATTGTGAGTCATTCATTTTGGCCAGTTTCTGTGTTAAACCCCAAGCCCCCTTTATCATCTGTTCTCCTCTTCCTGCTACAGCTTGAGCTGCCTTTTTCCCTGCCTCGTTTGGATTGTCTGCTTTGGCAGCTGCTTTAGCTCCT
>JABJVR010001517.1:0-19019 GCA_025773905.1 Chitala chitala
ACCTGGAGCCCATCCCAGAGCACATAGGGCGCAGGGCAGGGGACACCCAGGGCGGGGCGCCAACCCACCACAGTCTGGTAAACATTATGGGCTCTATTGTATTGAATATATTTCACATTGAATGTTTTAAACATTTAAATTTACCATTTGTTAGTTGAACGGCAGGTGGCGTACTGGTTAAGGAACTGAATGAGTACAATTAAATTTGTCGCTGCTGCGCTACTCTTGATCAAGACAGCAGGGCCGATTCAATAAACCGTTCAAATGTGCAAAGCAAAGGCCTTCAAGACTTGAAAATAAAAACATCTGCTAGCAAAGCAATACCGTACGTTACTTTGTATGAATTACTTTGAAAAACTACTTGGAGCCCACCAAATGAGAACTTAACCCCTAACTGCTTTTAGTAAATGAATTTTTGCATGAATACAGCTGAGCTACACAGCTTCTAGACAAGCAGCAATTGTTTTACGTAATAAAATTGCGCCACCTAGTGTCTTGTGCTTGGCAAACCACAAGTTTTCTTTGTGAAGTATTCTGTGTTGTTTTGGAATAGGTATAACATGTCTGAATATCAAGAAATAAATGCCAGCCCCGTCAGCAGAAATCGTAATGGCTGGCGTGATGCTAAACAGGTGTATGTTAGATGGAGAAATAAAATGACTTGCTGTTTAGTTTACTGTTTAATCAGGAGGTAATAAACCATGGTAAGTGAAATCTTGACAAAAAAGCCCTGCACCATCTTAGGACAGTACTGTCTTGAAGGAGACAGAGCAGTCATCTGGTGTGCAAACAGTGATCTGCAGTTTAACGAGTACCCGCATAAACTGTAAAATAATGTATTGTACAGGGTCAGACTGACGTTAGTGACAGTAATTAACACTTAATCTTATGCATTTGGGGTGAAATTTTATATAGTATGCGTCTCACTGTCTCCCTCTAGGGGTGTACACATAAATTACATCCTTCCACAGAAACCTGCCTTGTACACAAAGTGGCCAAAAGTATGTGGACAGCCAAACATCATACCCATCTATGCTTGTTGAACACTTCATTTCATAACTATGGAATGTAATATGGTGTTGTTCCTCCCTTTGCTGCTATAACAGCCCTCACCCTTCTGGAAAGACTTTCCACCAGGGTTTTGAACATAGCTATGGGGATTTTACTTCAGTTGTTTCTACACAAATCTCAAAAAACCATTTATGTTTGGCTCTCACTTTGCACATGTGGCCATTGTTGTGCTGAAACAGGAAAGGCCTTGGTCAAACTTGCCATGTGACGGATAGCCTGGCAGACTCATTGTGTGCCCATGTCCTCTCATTCATGCTCTCTTGTTACACTGGTACTTTATCTTGTTTCTTTATTGTCTCTGTCTTGTTTCATTGTTACCTTGTCTAGTTTCTTTGTTTTCTCATTAGTTTTTATGAGCGTTGGCACTAGGGTTGGCTTTCCTGTGTGCCTCTTTATTAGAGTTATGTGTTTCACTGGTGCTTTGTGAGATAACTTTCATGTTCATTTTACCTTGTAGTGTGGGTCCTCATCTAGTGGCATCTGTTGTCTAGATCTATGTTTCCCTACTAGTTCTTAGTGTTTCTCTGGTTTACTTAAGTCTTCATGCCTCCTTGTCCTTGTTCCTGCCAAGCTTCCTTTGGTTTTTGGTATATCAATCGATCACCTGGAATTTGTCCTTTTTGCATTCTTTTTCTTTTTTTGGCTTTTCTACTCTGTTTTTGAAACTAACCCATAAAACTCTGCCATTGGAACTATGTTGTCTTTGCATTCCTGGCTGAGTGTTACATCCCACAAAGTTGGAAGCACCCGGTTGTGTAGAATGATGGTGTATGCTATAGCATCAAGATTTCTCTTCACTGGAATTAAGATCTCTAGGCCAAACTAGAAAGACCTGTAATACAGTTGGCATTATGCATTTAATTTTAGACAGTGTTTTCCTGGCATCTGCCAAACTTCACACTGCCAGGTGGTGAAGCCTAGTCTGTCACTCCAGAGAACCTGTTTGTGAGGTTCTAGAGTTGGACAGCAGTGTACTTTACTCTGCTCCAGATAATGTTTAACATTGTGCATGATGATGATCTGAGGCTTCCGTATAGCTCAATTCATGAAGCATCTGGAGTTTTTATGCGGTTATTGCTTCTAGAAGCAGTTTGGGATTCGGTAGTGAGTGTTACAAGCCAGGAAGGTTGATATTTTTTAGGAGCAGTTCAACACTTGGTGGTCCCATTCTGTGAGGTTGTGTGTCCTACCTTTTCACAGCTGAGCTATTGTTGCTCCTAGATGTTCTCACTTCACAATAACAGCACTTCAAGTGGACCAGACAACTCTCATAAGGCTGCTTTTTGGCTGACTGACGTTTTGGTAAGGTCACACCCTATGACAGTATTCTAGTGAAAGTCACATGCCTGCATGTGTGATTTAACACACCTGTTGCCAATTAACACAATCTCTCTCTCCACTGCCAAAGCCAAGAATTAGAATTGGTGTCCACATACTGTATTTCCTGATAAATATGTGAGGGCATTTTGTTATTCTATCCCCTTTTTGAAATGACTGTTGTAAAGTTTTAATGGTTAAACATCACATCTTCTTTAGATTATGAAATAATAATAAAAGACATAGGTTAAAAAATATGTCTGCCGCTGGGATGTGTTTGGTTTTTTCAACTTTTTACAAAACGGCACCAGTATTTTCTCAGTATTCATTCAGCAAATAAAGGAGACTTGAAGTAACGGCAGCAAGTCCTTTAAATATAATCTCATTGCAGGACATTCTGTCATGTGAGCTGTTCCTGATTGGCTCTGGTCATTACACGCTGTGATTCTGTAGACAGTGGGGTTATACAGCAAGAGGGATTCCTCTGACAGGCCTCTGGTTTGTGGGTCTCAGATCGCTTGTTAGTCCTTACCTTACAGTCAAAATGCAGTCCTCACCCTCCCTGTGCCAAAGTCCTCCATGTGTTATATGTAAATACCAGGAGGTTGTTAACAGGTCCACACATTGTTATGACTGTGTTTTCTATTATATATGCAACATAATTCAGCAATTATGGGTTTTCTCACAGCATCTTTTTTTACCAGATGTCATTTACATTCTGAATATCGTGTTTCATGTCATTCTTTCCATAAAACACAGTATATATACTACAAAATATGCATACAGGAAGTTATATGTAATATACAGCTACCTGTTTCATTCAGCACACTGTAATAATGGCAAGACGTTTTTCATCAAAGGCTTTTTTTTTTAAATACATTTCAGATCCCTTCAGTTTCTGCACAACTGTTCCCTTTACTAAAAAACTGCAGCCTTGCACCTTTCGTTGTTGAATTTTCCCCGTCACTCAGACACATGCTATTGTTAGCTTCAGCCACCTCTACAATAGCTACCTGCTCTTCAGCCCCGAAGACCTTTTATTCATTCTCACTGAATGGCTGTCATTCAGAATAATTAATAAAACATCCAGCGAGAGCGGGGATGACAGAGACGGTTGTACACGTGTTGTAGTGCCGCGATAAACCGTCCTTCTCGTTAGAATTGCTGCTTTCCTCTTTCCACAGGCTGATCCTGACTGTATTCAAAAGAGCAGACAACCTATCAGATTTCCCCCGTCAGTAATCATGCAAGCTGACCCAGTTTTGCTGTATTTTGTCATGTTTTCATTTATCTGTCTACCCTTTGCCCTTTCAGTTATCTTCTCATGTTAACTGGATTCTTGATTTAATTAAACCACATATATATGTTGTGAGTTGCACAGGGATGCTAATTAATTTTCTTTCTGCCTAAGTGTGAGCAATACAGAAACTATTAATAGTTGGCAGATGGTGATCATAGACGCTTGTGTCATCAGATAACTTCAACACACATCCAGCCCCTTGGATGTTCTCAAACACTGCATACTTAAACCTTTAGATATCTGTTTTTCATAAAATCTCATATAAAACCATCATGGTTACACATTTTTTCATGCTTACTTCAGACTGTTTAATATTATATAACATGCGACATTACAAATAATTTATTAGTAATGAAACTGGTGTAAGTTCCTATTTAAAATTCTCAGATTTATTTCAAGGAACGCCTTAATACGAGTGTCTCAGATGGCACGTTTACAAAATTATGTCCTGACTCGACATACGTTTTCTGTGAGAGAATCGGCTGTGAGATTTTCTTCGCGCACAGGACAAAGTCGCCTCACTAGGTGCGGTTCTGGCACGCGGTTTCGGAACAGCCGCGTGCCTGTCTTCCGCCCTCAGTGTTGTTGGTCAGGTCAGCTCATACAGGCTCACCTCTGTTTTGCCACGAAAATCTTGAATGCAACTTTGGTTCCACTGAGTCTACCGCCCATCGTGGGAGGAAAACAACATTTGCCCTGGAAACTTACAAAAATACAGCTCTGCCAAAAAGAACCATGCCTTTTCCCTGGAACTCCTCTGTATTAGAAAAATTCACTAGTTTTTAAATATTCGTTATATGTTTGTGAATCAGAACGTATGCTCACTTACAGTTTTACACTGAGCCCATGGCCGTAGCAGGTGATAAATTCTATATTCCTTTTTCATTATAATCCTTTATGTCTGGGACCACCAGCCATATTACAACAGGTGTGGAGAAATCTATCAAACAGGTGGTGGACAGCAGCGCGCCAGGTGAGCAGAGGATGTTAGTAAAGCGAGATCAGAAACAGGTTTGCTTCCTGCTTCCTGTCTGATGCTGGTGATTGGTAACAGGGGTGAGTTAATGACTGTGTGATGACCTGAAAAATTGTTTATTTCTAAGAATAAATAAGTCATTATATACAGAATATGTTATCACAAGAAATATAATAGCAAAGAAAAGTATACATGCATATCATGTGATAATCAAACAATTTTATTTCCTTTTTTAACTCTCCCACGTTGACATGAAAGACCTAACAGGTTATTTTTTTACGCCGAAACGTTGACTATTGTAGCAGGGAAGACTACCAGGGAACGATGGTTGGATGAGTGTGGGCGGAGCTTTAACGCAAAGTTTCCGCTTGGACGGAAGTAAGGCTGAGGTCGTTATAGATGTTCACTTTGTTGATCGTGTTGAGCTCACGGACCCTGTGCTTGAACTCCAGCAGGTGGTTGTCATCGACTGCCACCTTGAAATCATTAGCGGTGCACAGTATCTTCATCTGTGAGGGAACCACCAGCACCCCCGCAACGGACAAGGAAGAAGATGCAAAAATGGCACGGTCATATAATTACACATGTGGCAAGTTTTCCCCAACAGTCTTTTTCACATTCTACCGCATTCCAGAAAAATGTGTTTTCATCATGGGACCTGGCAAGCATGACCCCCCGGCCGCCCTCACACACACACACACACACACTCACCGTAAAGGGCTTTCCTTGCACAAAAGGGAAACTGGCACACTGCCTCTCCTCCTTCCCCCAAGAGTTGCGCACCATGCTGTTGCGAACAATAATCTGTTTGTGATCCTCATTGAAGCGGGGGTTAAAATGCAGGGGGATATCACTGCCTTGGCAGAAGTCAATTGTAAACCTGTAAGAGATGAAAATGCACACTGTACTCCCTTCTGCCACGATAAAAAGGATGAAAGCCTCGTTTGTACAAAAGCGTACGCACAAATGTTAAGGCGGCAGCAGTGATGCACAGTAACCACGTGCATAAAGTGCGATGGTGCTATGATGAGGAGGTTTATAGTGCGCTCACATTTTAGCATTGGGGTTTACTTTGCCGTTGATGGTGATGAGAAGTTTGTCATAGCAACCGTTGGGCAGGTTCAAGCAATAGGGTACCGTCTGGGGAAAAGGGACAGCTCGTCTTATATACATGCAAATGCAAATATATACACAAAAAATATCAATGAGTTTTACTCGCAATGCTATTTAATACCTCCTTTGTTTAATATTTAGCTGCCTGTCCTTTGACAGACGTTTCCTTATGTGCTGTCTTATGTCACAAAAACTAACTGCCTTTAGTTTCAATCCAGAGAATGTTAAAAGCAATAAGACTTGATATGAATATGACAACCACACTTCAGTAAGTATCGGTACTCATGGCAGTGGTACTGACACCAGAAGCCAGTGTGTTAGTCAGTGTCTTGCTGGACAGATGCCAGTTGCTGTTAATCAGACATTTTACACAAACAAGTAATGAACCTGAAGACAGACACAGGCAGAGGATGATGGGTGTGGTGGAAACAGCTGCTTCTCTCACCAAGGCCTGTTGAGGGGCAGTTGGGAAGTCCTGTCCAGGCCAGCCTGGCTGACCGGGTTGAGTGGGCCACGATGGCTGACCTGGTTGACCGGGCCATGATGGCTGACCTGGTTGACCGGGCCATGATGGCTGAGTAGGCTGACCGGGCCATGATGGCTGAGTAGGCTGACCGGGCCATGATGGCTGAGTAGGCTGACCGGGCCACACTGGTCCCCCGGTTTGTACCTGCTGACCAGATGACGAACCTTCATCCAGAGCATCAGAAAGCTGTGCAGAAAAGGAGAACACAGAATCACGAGCACAGCTGAGCACGTGCATGAACATGCACACGCATGCAAAGGTGCTTGAGCAATAAAGGTGTATAGGTTAGTGAAAATGTGCATAAACACTCTTCTTGCACTTTTGCTTAAATATGTGATCTCAATATTTTTAACGTATAATCTCTGAGTGTTGATACTTACATCCATCTTTTCTGTTGAAAGAGAGAAAGAAAACCATGTTAGTTTCAGTTACAAAATAAATTTAATTCATGTGTGCATGACTGAACTAAGAAAACTCTTCAGCTCTTTTTGTCTACAACTACTAAAATTGTCATCTTAGACCATCTCAGGCTGTCTCCCTCTCTGTATACATATATACATACACACACAGTTGTACCCTGATACCCACCAGGTGTACGTTCCAAGCTGTACTGTAGTTGGCTGGAGCCACAGATAAAAGTGGATGCCTTATATAACCCCTTGTTATGTCCCTGGTTGTATTTGCTTTATGTTTCTGTATCTGTGTGTCTCTTTGAACTCTCACAGGCCTAACTTAGTTGGAGAAATCCCACTGGTCTTCAGATATGCCAATCACTGGATCAATCAAGAGCCAAGACCTTGACAGGAAGTCTCCAGTTCAGGAATTAAAAAGAGTATAAAGGTTTCTTCCTGGAGGACGTGTGTTGTTGTGTTGTAATTACTCATTAGTAAACTAACTATAACTATCGCATTTTCACTACTACAATTTGTCCTCATTGGTGTATGCTCCATGCTACAGTTTCTCACCAGCACTCCTTGTATTCTCCATTGGCTTCCGCCATTACTAAAATAAAAGAGATGAACCAGAGGAGACTGCCTGACTCATGCAGTATTGAAATATGTCTGCCACTTGAACTCTGAGAAGCATTTATGTGGGCTCTAATCTGAGGTGCTGTAAATTGGCAGTATCTGAGGCTAACTCAGGATAATAAACTTATCCTCTGCAACAGAGGAAGCTCTTGCTCTTTCTTTCCTGGGACGATCCTCATGAGAGCCAGTTTCATCAGCGTTTGATGATTTTGGTGCCTGCACTTGGGGTTACATTCAAAGTTCTTGAGATTTTTCTTAAAATAATGATTGACTGTCTTTTCTCTTAACTCATTGTTTCTTGCCATAATATGGATTTGTACAGTAGTTATAGTAGCACTAATAAGGTTATTGAATCTGTACCCACCCTTCCTCTGCACAAGACAACTGATGGTTTAAATCACTTTTTATATTTAATACTTTTTTATTAAATTTCATGTGTGTTCTTTCATAGTTTGGATGTCTTCAGTATTATTGTTGTTAATGTTGAAAATAATAATTAAGAAAAAACACTAAAGGAGAAAGTGTGTCCAAACTTTTGTGTGTGTGTGGGATGTACATAGGATGTGTCCACCACAAGAGGGCGCCTGTTCCTTGTAGATTCCCAATTTGTCACAAACATTTTGGTTAATCTAATTTTTATAAATTATTGTTACTGGGGCATACAAATCTGCAATCTGGCCAAAAAACGAATGACCAAAGACATCCAATGCATTGCCTATAATATATTTTCTGCTATAAAGTGAAGTTACCAACACACCTGTCCCATCTACATAAGGGTAAAATAAAGTAGAATTTTATTAATCTCTTGGGTAGGTTCCCAAGTTTCATAGCATTGTAACATTGTAATTCACAACACTGTAATAACATTGTAACAACAACATTGTAATTTACTAAACTGTAGGAATATACAGTGTGATATAACAGATTTGTCAAAATTTCATGACTATTTTGTCAGCCCTGTTACAGACATGCATTAATAAATAAAAAATTTTGTTGAAGGCCACAGGATAACGTGCTATTGTAACGTTTAAGATGAGAAGCGACAAGAGTCGAGGCCTTATGTGCCAAATGGGAGGTTCAATAGAAAACAAAAATCCAAAAGAACAAGGCTACACTTAAAGGGAATCCAGCAAACACATTACAAGTAACTAACAAGGAAAACTGAACTAATGAAACAGGGCTAGAGATCTCTAACAAGGAATTAATTAGCAGGAAAGGGCAGGAGGAAGGGCGACATCTGGTGGACAGAGGGAGCATGACAGGCAGGGTGTCACAGCTACGTATTTAACAGGTAATTTTTCATATATTCTGATTATAATCCATCCATACAGCCATTCACTATACTGCCTCATCCAATGCAGGGTTGTGGGAATACAGTTAAAAGCACGTATTACAGCATTAATTTATAATGCAAGGAATATTAACTCTGGCTGTGGCAAGGACACTTTTGTCAGTCTATGGACCCCATCTACTACACTAATTTTACATTAAATACACTTCTAATTTTGAGTTTGCAGATATTTAATTTTTTGTGGACCCCATGAAATTGTCTTGGAGGTCCGTGAACCTCATCTTAAACTCGAACCCTGCTATTTTGAATGAAGTTCTCATGGCAGCATCTCTTAACTTGTAAAAGACTGAATATATTAAAACCACCATGACACCTCAGACACATGATTAAACAAGCACAATAATTTAGTTATATTTGTAACAGAAATGTATTCGTTTAACTTAAATAAGCATTACTAGCGATATGACTGGGAATGGGTTTTTAAACTGTGATTATTCCATGTATATTATCCTGTTGTAAAATTTTAATAAGAACTGTATATAAATTATACACAGTTTAAAAAGAATGATAGGCTATGGTAGTAGATGACAAAGATATTTACTTAAAAACATAACACACTGATAATAATCTAACCTTATTTGGGTCACGCATTTATATGGCACGTTTGATGGACACTATTCATGTTATTTATGCATATTTTCTTATAATATTATGCATTTAAATGGTTACAATGCCGATATAGACAGAGAGAGTGTGCATATTTTCACATTTATAGGAATAATATAGGCATAATTTTTCCCTCTTTGGTGATTTTTATGAGAAGTGCCCATTTCCGCATAACACCACTGAGCCCCGTAGGACAAGCAGACTCACAAGACTAGGAAGTGCCGCTTTCGCTATATTTTAACTAACATTACAAAACATTACAATAACTACCGATGTATTTGGAATGATTTTCGGGGAAGCTCGCTTAGTAATTGAACTTTATAAACTTGTTATAAACTCCCACTACACCCCTGCTTTTCCTAAACAGACTTGCGCTTATCGCCCAAAGTAATATACAAATGAGTAAGTTTACAAACATCGGTTTAATACAAATACTATAATGCATGACGAAAAGTGAAAAGGTAGTTTACCTGTTTGTTGCTGATGTCCCCCAGATGTTCTGACAGATAACAGCTAAATAGTAGGACACTTATAGACAGCTCGTACTTCTGGCCACACCTTGTTGCCGAATTCAGCGTTGAACCACACCCAAAGAAAACCTTTTACTGCACACCATCTGAACGTATGCGCAACAAGAATGCTGTTTTAAGAGTATCAGTTCTTCTACTTAGTTTTAACTTTTGAAACACAGTAAATGTGTTTTATTTATAAGCAAATTGTTGGTTACATGAACACAATTTACCTGTGAAGTAATTTTATGGAAAGTTTATGGGGTTTACCATAAGGCAGCTTATTCATTGGGGGAAATAAATTTATTTGATACTAATGGGCTTATAGGATTCCATTATTGTGTGGACTCAACGTATGTAAACTGGGGTTGTGGATGTGACAGGGATGCGTTCAGCCTATGCAAGTTTGTGTTGCGCAAAACAAGGGAAGTTCCCTAAACACACCGAGGTCTTGGCGTTGCCTGGGAAGTATGGGTGGGGTTCACAGACCTGTCTGTAAGTAACTACGTGGCAAATAATAAGAAAAAACACTGTAATACACTTCAAATATGTACACCTAAATAAAGACAGTTACACTACAAGTGCAGTTACAAATAATGCTAAGCAAACAACATTGACAGTTTATACCAAAACCAGTTTTACAGATCAGTTTGACTCCACTTGCTGTGAAAATTATAGGTACAAACAATGAATGTAATGGATGAATAAGTATTCTGCTTTTTACAAACAGTACACATACACTCAGTTTATGTTCATCAATAAGTATAATTTGCGTGAACAAACTCGCGCACACAGAGCCACGAGAGAATGACTCATATCTGAAGACACACCCAGGATGACTGTCTGTCATTATCATAGGTATCATTGGTAACATGAATGCTCTTCTGTTATGTGTTACTTTGGCGTAACCCCAGCCCTTTCCAGCCCTCTGGCAGTCCGTGGGCCATTTGGAAAATTAACGCATTCCAAACAGTAGGGCACTGTGCTTGCAAGTGATACATAAACACAACATAAACACATACAGAGACACACACAGACACACACAAATTTAGTACACACAGCTTTTTTGCAGTACTAGTAATGGTCACACATTCTCAGGAATTGTAACAGAATTGTACAAATTGGTCACATGTATGTACTATATTTTTAATGCATGTGAAAGGACCTTTGCCTGTTCATACCAGTAAACTTAATTGTTACTCAGGCATGTACAGCATACTTGTGTGTTAAATATTGTGTGTCCATTAAATATTCCAAAACTCTTTTCAGACTGTGTACTAAGTATACTGCAAAAACTACTGTGAATTCCAAAAATCACACTTTGTTTTGTAGTGGTTAATGTGTGACATAGGTATCGGTGAAATGTGTAAGAAATATTATAGATACTCATATTTACTGCAACTAAAATATATTTCAGTTTCAATTTATTTTGATATAGCGCCTTTCACAATAAATTGTCTCTGGGGGCCCAAGGTTGACTGGCTGCCCAGCCCCTCCTGGGCATGCTAACATTACAGAATACATAGTTGAAAGTGGAGACTATGAATATAGCATAGCATTATGGGGTCCTTCTGTACTCAAGGTGTAGGAGCAGTTCTTTGCAGGCTCAAGGCATTCCTTGGGCAAAAGCCCCATCCATTACTCTAGCAAGGCATCCTGCTCAGATAGTGCCCAGTTGGGTACCAGATACAAACACTAGCAATCCCATCCATCCATCCATACATCCATCCATTATCTTAACCGCTTATCCCTGGTGAGGGACACGGGGAAGCCTGGAGCCCATCCCAGAGCACATAGGACGCAGGGCAGGGGACACCCAGGGTGGAGCGCCAACTCACCACAGGGCACAAAATATCATAGATACATTGGCATGTACAGCAGTGCCAGCAGCATTAATTACAGTGGGCTATGGAGACTGCTGTGAAAAAGCTAAATCAAAGAAGTAGGTCTTCAGTCAGGATTTAAAGACTGAGATTGATTTGGCATCTTATATGTAACCAGGTAGAGTATTCCACAGATTAGGGGCTCTGTAACTAAAAGCTCTAGTGCCAATACTTTTATGTATGCATGGAACAGTAAGAAGGCCTGCATTCTGTGATTGTAGGGAAGGATTTGTAGTATATGTATTAATCAACTCTGTTAGATATACTGGTGTTTTGCCTTTGAGTGCCTTATATGTTAATAGCAGAACTTTGAAATCAGTCCTGTACTTTACAGGAAGCTAGTGCAGTGAGGATAGTATGGGACTTATACGATCATACCTTCTGCTTCCAGTAATTATTCTAGTAGCTGTGTTTTGTATGCACTGTAACATGTTTAGTTTGTGGTTTGTTCTTCGAGAAAGTAAAGTGTTGCGCTAATCTAAACGAATGTAAACAAAAGTGTCCACAATCTTTTCAGTGTCTTCTGTAGTAAGAAAATGGCGCAGTTTAGCAATATTTCTCAGTTGCAAGAAGCAACTTTGCATTGACAATAAAGGAGAGGTTTGAGTCTAAAATTACACCTAAATTACATGATGAATCACTAATGGAAAAGCACACGTCGGCAGCACTGAGGGTTGAACTGAAAACATTCCAAGCAGGATCATTACCCCCAAACAACAAGATCTCTGTTTTATCTGTGTTTAGTGATGTGTAGTTTGTGCCCATCCATCTTGCAATGTCTTTGAGACACTTAAGTAAGGTATTAGCTGATACAGTGGCACGGTGGCATGGTGGTTAGCACTGTCGCCGTGCACCTCCAGGCCTGGGGTTCAATTCCCGCCTTGGGTCTGTGTGCGTGGAGTTTGCATGTTCTCCCTGTGCTTGGTGGGTTTTCTCCAGGTGCTCCAGTTTCCTCCCACAGTCCAAAGACATGCAGGTTAGGTTGATTGGTGTGTCCAAATTGCCTGCTGTGTGTGTGTGTGCCCTGTGGTGGGTTGGCACCCCGCCCTGGGTGTCCCCTGCCCTGTGTGCTTTGGGATGGGCTCCAGGTTTCCCCATGACTCTCACCAGGAATAAGCAGTTAAGATACTGGATGGATGGAGTACTAAGAAGTTAGCTCTTTCCAAGTTACGTTATTGGTCCCTATGAGCGCCTGTCCGCGTGCTTCAAAAGAGTGCGCGTGATGGACTGTCGCTTTTTTTTAAACCCTCAGACAGACTGAGAACAAAAGCTGGAGCGGTTGTTCATTGAGTTGAAGAAATATAATTAATAGTTATTGTTAATATGTTATAAAGAGTAAAATCTAATAGCCTATAGTGTTTAAGAAAGAATCAAGTTTATTTGCTTTGGTCCTGAAACTGCGGTGTGTTCAATTAGTTAAGTTATTGCATAGCCAGTGATATTTTCTGAGGTAATGTTACAAGTAGCGAGTAGATAGTTAAAACCAGTCGGAGTGTCTATTTTGTAACTATCGAATGTTTCCTGATAATCTGTTAATATGTTATATACTTTAAATGTTCAGTTCTGGAAATGTATGTTAAATTTCGGTTTATAAGTTAATTTCCTCCTGTTAACCGAACTACAAAGTATTATGTTAAAACGGATCGCTTTATATCGAAAGACAGTAATTAGTTACTTAAATGCTGTTTGTGTATAAAAAAAATACTTTTGAGTGGAATACTCTAAATTTTAATCAGTAGACTAACAAAATGCTCACTGAGAAATTGATTGGTGCTACATTAACATTGACTTAAGGACTAATATTAGAAATTCTGTGCTATATGTGCAGATTGTTTTTTTTTTTTAGTTGTTCTTTCGGATGATTTGAACTGTCCCCTGGAACCGATTTCGCTGAGTGCGATGGTGAGCCAGTCTAAACGTGAAGATGGAAGGAGCTCTCCACGCAGTGTGGCCAGCTGCTGACAGTTCTGACTGACTGAGTGAATCGACTTATTGAATTACTGAAAGATTTCCAGTTAGGGAATCATTTTGTTTCCCGTTATCCTACATGGATACAGAAATATGAACATTAAACACAATTCATCTTTGTTATTATTGTAAAGAGTTATATTCTACTTAATTTTTTGGGTTAAATGCTATTAATATTTTTGTTATTAATGTAATAAACCTGCCAACGGTTGCACTGTTCTATTGGTCTCCACGTTCCTACTCATCAGGACCTAGTAACCAACGTGTTAAGCCAGTGCTACATGTGCAACAGTAAGCCCACAGTAACAGAAAAACAAAACAATGTTAGGAAGCAAGACAAATGAAACATGTCAGCTCGCTACTGGGTACTAAAAGCCATAATAAGTTTTTATTTTCAATTTAAAACAGGCCAGATCTGTCAGAGGGTAGAGAGTTCCACAGTCTGGGAGCAGCAACAGCAAAGGCACAATCACCAAACCGCTTGCACCTTGACCTAAGAACTTCAAGAAGTTGACCAAATGATCGAAGTTCTCTGCCATGATTACAGGGATTAAAAAATCTGTTACATAAGGTGGGACCAAGGCATTGATCAGAGCTTTAAAAACAAACATGAATATTTTAAAATCAATTCTGAAAATTACTGGAAGCCAATGGAGAGAACAGAGGATGGGAGTTCTGTGCTTATGTTTGGAGGTGTTGGTTAAGAGACGAGTAGCAGCATTCTGTACCAGTTGTAGGCGAGAGAGGGAGGACTGACTGACACCTGTGTAAAGTGCATTGCAGTAATCAAGTCTGGAACTAATAAAGGCATGAATTGACTTTTCAAGGTCATTGCGGGAGATAAAAGGCTTTGCTTTAGCCAGAAGGCAGAGCTGGAAAAAGCTCACCTTGACTACAAAGTTAATCTGTTTACCAAATATTAAGATGCTGTCAAATATAACCTCCAGGTTATATTCAGATCCCAAATGTGCAGAAGAGGGTTCTTTATTGCCAGCAAAGTCACCAGTAGAATCAAGAAGCATTGTTCACAAGTCAAGGTCACAGGCGTGGGATTGTAAATACAATAGAAGCCGTCCAAAACACAAACCAGGGAGGCAGGTCATCAGGTTGGTGGAGAAACACACTGAGGGATGCTGAGACAAATACTTAGCAATCACCATAATAGCTCAATACTTCACAAAGCCCTGCTAGAGATGGTTTATACACCATCACTGATAGCCAACCGGGCTGGCAGGCACTAATGAAGGGGCATGACAAGCGTAAGCCTATGAGCTAAAAGCGAGCCAAATGCAACAGCAGCAGCATGCTAAAGTCCCACCCTTATCTCTCAATTAAGTACACCAAAACATCCAGCGATGAGGTTGGAGTCAACTGTATTGTATGTGAAAAGATCTCAAAAATCCTCTTCCCATGCTGTCTTAATCATGGTGTGTCATATTTTCGGGTTACTGAAACCCAAAACAGACGACAAGTTTTTCAACTTTGTCATTCATGCCATCAATGTTTTTGGTGAGAAACAAGCATCTGGTGATTCACTACGTCTGTGTAAAACTAGAACTCTGTCCTGGTGGTTGTGATGAGGCAGGTGTGGCCTTCTTCTGCATGTTTCTGTGTGGTTTTGGCATTGCTGTTATTTAACACAGTGAAAATACTGGAATATGAAGTAAAAAACAGTGACCCTGTAACAATTAACTTATAAAAGATTGCACAGAGGATCATTGAAGATCCAAACCAGTGGTCCATGACTTCCTGTACTAAGCTGCAGGCTCTGGCATGATGGCTGTCCAGTATCTTATGTGTGAATACCAGAACTTTCATCTCTGGGCCTTTTGGCGAAGTGTGGCACAGGGACTTAGAGGGGCTAGTAGCATATCCTCACTTGTTGGACAGCTGCCTCCATGCTTGCCAAAAGTGAGTGGAGCGCCACAGCTATTCATGAAATCTTGAAAGGATTAATTCTCCATAGTTGAGAAATGAAACATCTTCCATTGAAGGTACAAATTTGCCATCACTTTCAACCATGTGAAAACCAACTCACTGAGACACTCATCTCTTACCTCTGGCCAGGCAGGTACTTGGCAGCCATAATACAGATATAATAAGTGACTGTGTGTGCCAGTTCAGTCCTTCAGTGTTGAGAAGCCTGATGGCTTGTGGGAAGAAACTATTTTGTAGTCTTGTTGTGTGGGACCGAATGCTTCGGTAACTTTTTCCTGATGGCAGGAGTGTAATGGGTGTGTGTGATCGTCCACAATGCTGGTGGCTTTACAGATGCAGCGGGTAGTGTAAATGTCTGTGATGGAGAGAGGAGAGACACCTACTTGTCTCTCAGCTGTCTTCTCAGCTGTCCTCACTATCCTCTGTAGGGTCTTGCGCTCTGCGACGGTGCAATTCCCAAACCAGGCAGTGATGCAGCTGCTCAGGACACTCTCAATGGTCCCTCTGTAGAATGTGGTGAGAATGGGGGGTGGGAGATGGGCCTTTCTCAGACGGCGTAGGAAGTACAGACGGTGCTGGGCTTTCTTGGTGATGGAGCAGGTGTTCAGGGACCAGTTGCGGTTCTCCTCCAGATGAATACCAAGAAACTTTGGTGTTCTTGACAATCTCCACGCTGGAGCCGTTGATGTTCAGCGGAGGGTGGTCCTTCTATTCTCGTCTGAAGTCAACAACCATCTCTTTGATCTTGTCGACGTTCAGAGACAGGTTGTTGATTCTGCACCAGTCCATCAGTCTCTGCACCTCCTCTCTGTATGCTGACTCATTGTTCTTGCTGATGAGACCCACCACGGTCGTGTCGTCAGTGAACTTGATGTGGTTTCAGCTGTACATCGCTGCACAGTTGTGAGTCAGCAGTGTGAACAGCAGAGGACTGAGCACACAGCCTTCGGGGTTCAGTGTGGTGGAGCTGGAGATGCTGCTCCCAATCCGGACTGACTAAGGTCTCCCAGTCAGGAAGTCCAGTATCCAGTTGCAGAGGGAGGTATTCAGGCCCAGCAGACTCAGCTTTCCAATCAGCTGCTGAGGGATGATGGTATTGAATGCTGAACTGAAGTCTATAAACAGCATTCAGACATACGTGTCTTTGTTATCCAGGTTGATGAGTGCCAGGTGAAGGGTTGTGATGATGGCATCGTCTGTGGATCTGTTTGGACGATATGCAAACTGTAGGGGGTCTAATAAGGGGGGCAGCAGGGTCTTGATATGCCTTATGACGAGTCTCTTGAAGCACTTCATGATGGTGGGTGTGATGACTACCGGACGGTAGTCATTGAGGCAGGACACCGGTAACTTCTTTGGCACAGATACGATGGTGGTAGTCTTGAAGCATGTTGGAACGATGGTGCTGCTCAGAGAGATGTTGAAGATGTCTGTCAGCACATCTGCTAGCTGGTCTGCACATCCACTGAACACTCTGCCAGGAATGTTGTCTGGTCCCGCAGCCTTTCATGGGTTGACTCATGGGCAAAGTTGTCCTCACATCAGCTGTGGTGAGATTCAGTACCTGGTCGCTGGGAGGAGGGCTGGTCTTCCTCTCCACCGTATCGTTCTGTGCCGCGAACCTTGCGAAGAAGTTGTTCAGCACATCTGGGAGGGAGGCATCACTGTGACAGACAGGAGAGGTTGTCCTGTAGTTGGTGATGGCCTGGATGCCCTGCCACATGCGCTGTGTGTCACCGCTGCTCTGGAAGTGGCCGTGGATTATCTGGGCGTGTGCACGCTTTGCCTCTCTGATGCCCCAGGACAGTTTGGCCCTTGCTATTCTCAGGGCCTGCTGGTCACCTGCCCTGAAGGCAGAGTCTCGAGTTCTCAGCAGCGCTCATACTTCTGCAGTCATCCACGGCTTCTGATTGGACCGTGTGATGATGGTCTTGGAGACGGTGACATCATCAATGCACTTGTTGATGTAGCTGGTCACTGATGATGCGTACGCCTCCAAGTTGGTGTAGTTGCCATATGTTGCAGCTTCCCTGAATATGTTCCAGTCAGCGACGTCAAAACAGTTCTGAAGAGCAGGAATAGCTCCTGATGGCCAGGTTTTAACTTCTCTTAGAACCGGTTTGGAGGGCCTGACGATCGGTCTGTATGCTGGAATTAGCATAACCGAGATGTGGTCTGAGTATCCAAGGTGGGGGCGGGGCTCTGTGCGGTACGCGCTGGGAATGTTCGTGTAAACAAGATCCAGCGCATTGTCCCTCCTCGTCGCAAAGTCCACATGCTGATGGAATTTCGGGAAAACTGACTTGAGATTTGCATGGTTGAAATCCAGCAACAATAAACAGTCCGCCTGGGTGTGTGTTCTGAAGCTCACTAATAGCTCCATACAGTACACAGAGCACCTCTTTAGCATTAGCGCTTGGGGGTATGTACACGGCCATTAACAACATTGCCGTGAATTCCTGTGGTAAATAAAATGGTCTACATCTAACAGTCATTAATTCCAGTAGCGGCGAACAGAAACTAGAAACTAAAACAGAGTTCTTACACCATTCTGTGTTTATGTAAACACACAGTCTTCCTCCATGCGATTTGCCGCTGAATATCGCGTCTCTGTCGGCACAGAATGAGTCCAACCCGTCCATCTGAATGGCGTTGTCCAGAACTCTGTTGCTGAGTTATGTCTCAGTGAAAATAAAAACACAGCGGTCTCTAGTTTCACGCTGAGTAGTCCTCTGCAGTCGGATGTAGTACAGTTTGTTGTCCAGGGAGCGAACATTTGATAGGTGGATGGATGGTAGTGCCAGCCGGGTTGGATTAACTATTAGTCTCGCATGGACCCCATCTTGCTTGCTGCGCTTCTGCTTCCTTGCGCACCGCTTCTGATGTCTCCTCCCCTGGCCATCAGGTGACACCGAGGGCTGGAGGCCTGGTTCTCGCAGTAATCCGAGGTTGCGTAGCTTCTCGAGCAGTTGAACGTCTTTCAAGGTCGGTTTTGTGGAGTTCCTGTATTTTGGCGGTTATATACACGAACACTGGTTGAACCAATGTCCATGTGAGGTTAAGATTCGTACTGAAAGTTGGGCTAAGACATTTAATTTGCACTGTTTTGTTCCCGGATTGGCCGCTGTGTGACGCTGCCGCAGCCACCATCGTGAGTGAAAAATTTTACATTAGTAAAAACTTCACTCACGTATGAAAGTCCTGGTATGTAGCCATTTTGGGTTTCAGCTTCAATCTCAAGAATTGGTAGCTCAATGGGTAGAACAACAGGGTGGGAGGCAGAAGTGTCCTGGTTTGAATCCCAGCACAGTCAGCTTTTGCCTTGCTCAAGGACACACCTATCTCCCCAGGCACTGCAAGTGGCTGGCAGCCCACTGCTCCCCTCAGGGGATGGGTTAAATACAGAGAAGTAATTTCCCTCTGGAATTAATAA
>JABJVR010001519.1:0-19017 GCA_025773905.1 Chitala chitala
TGATTTTTATAAATGTGCCTGCCATATGAAAATTTAATTTATTTTAAAATTTTGTCCAGCTGTGTGAGCATTTGTTTATTTTGGTGCCAATGTATATTTGATTTTTTTTTTTTTTTTTTTTTTTTTTAAACATGCTGATTTAGTCACAGGAGGGTTGAGGTGACTAACAAATTTTCTCAGCTGTTTGTATTTTCATTTATCGGTGGTGTTGATGGATATAAACTTGCATAATAACTCTTATTAGTGGCTATAAACTTTTGAAAATAATGCACACAACCCTCTTTCTACTTTCTCTACAGGTTCGCATAGCGGCGAACTTTGTGATCCACGCTCCTCCTGGAGAGTTCAACGAAGTGTTCAACGGTGAGTCTCAGACCTGCACTCCCACTGGGCGTGTGGTTTCAAACAGGATGCTGTGATTGGACAATACAATGGGCGTTGTGATTGGCAGAGGTGATGCCGACGTGTCGTATTTGAAAGTGTGGCCTTTGCAAGGCTTAATCCTGGACAGAACTGTCTGACCCTGGGTTAGCCAGACTTAGAATTCCAGTTCCCTCTCTTAAACTTACAAGCCTTGATGGCTCAGATCATGGTGTTTGAGGGTGGTGACAATTATCTTTGAACTGCGTCACTATCCTTTTACTCAACTGTAATCAGGCAAGTAGTGCCCTCTCTGTGCTAATTAAGCCAGTACTATTCCTGTCAGAATACTCATTGCTTTGTTAAACAGTTGTGTACTGCCTTGGATCATGGAATCTATGAGGTGGTCGTCTTTATCGAGTGCCTTTGTGTCTTTTCAGATGTTCGACTGCTGCTCAATAATGATAACCTGCTCAGGGAGGGTGCAGCGCAGTACGTACCTGCATTTTTACGTCTTGGCTATGTTACAGCACTCCCTGAAGCCTTGTAAAGTCTGGTTGTACTTCACTGTAAGAGTAAGTTTTCCACACTGTTGTCTTTTAGTGCATTTGCACAGTACAACTTGGACCAGTTTACTCCAGTCAAGATTGAAGGATATGAAGAACAGGTGAGAAATGAAATCATTGCACTATTAATTACCAGTAATTATCTTGATCTTCACACGCATGGGCTCCTCGCTTTTTTGTTGAAAAGTGTGTTCTCATTGGTGGCCCATTCAATAGGTCTTAATCACGGAACATGGTGACTTGGGCAACGGCCGAGTCCTGGACCCCAAGAACAAGATCTCCTTCAAGTTTGATCATTTGCGGAAGGAGGCGAGTGACCCACGACCTCACGATGTGGACAGCAGCGTGGAGAGCTGGAGGAACGCCGTGGACACAGCCGTGCGGGCCTATGTCAAAGAGCACTACCCTAGTGGGGTCTGCACTGTGAGTATCCATCACAAGAAATCCTGCTGGGGGGCCGGGTGCTGTGTAGGTCAAAAACTGAAATTATTCTTTTTATGGTTACAGATCTGCCTTGAGCATAGTAAAATAGAAAGTTGGTTTGTTACAGTGATGACAGTGATATTAATGTCTAAATTATTTAATGTAAATTTTATGTTTTAGATTTATGGGAAAACGATTGACGGACAGCAAACCATTATTGTGTGCATTGAGTGCCATCAGTTTCAACCTAAAAACTTCTGGTATGTTCCTGTGTGTGCCTGTGTGTGCACGTGCCCATGTGTTTGTGGTAACAGTGGTGTCATAAAGATTCTCTGTCACATTAGAGCATGTTTAACCTGACGTTGTTCTCTGGTAATTCTAATATTTAAATAATAAATACAATTAGTCCTTTAGCAGACGCTTTTATCCAAAGTGACTTACAACATTTCATATGTGTGTTATAATGAACTAGCGCTGGGTGTCTTGCTCAAGGAGACACCAGGTGGCTGGGTTGGGATTTGAACCAGGAAACTTCTGCATCCCAGCCTGATGTTCTACTCATTGAGTCACCTGGAAATTTCCAGATTTTGGTCGACCATGTTTTTGTGCCATCACAACACCGCACCTACTTGTTTAATCTCTGCCTTTTCCTCTGTCTTCCTTTAAAGGAACGGACGCTGGAGATCAGAATGGAAATTTGCCATCACTCCGTCTTCCACTCAAGTTGCAGGAATTATGAAAATCCAGGTGCATAATTATTGTGCATGGGCTACATGGACGTGCTTGTTCTTGCGTAGAATATTCATCACTCTGGTTTGGGCCAGAGCAAACCGGGACACAAGCGTCATTGTTTAATTTGCTTTGGTTAAACAAACACTTCCTCCTCGGTGCATGTCAGAAAAATTAAACTGGGAGATGATGCCTCAGAGAAGTAATGTGTGAAAGGTAACGCTGTAAAGAGGAACTTCAGCGTTCTGCGCACACAGAGTAATTAGAACATCTTTGTTATGTCCTTTAGGTTCATTACTATGAAGATGGTAATGTTCAGCTTGTGAGCCACAAAGAGGTTCAGGAGTCCATGACTGTGTCGGTGAGTGGACTGCACCTTTTTAAATGCACTGCTGTTGTCTTGTGATTTTCCCCTTGTGTAAAATGGAATCCTTGTGTAACAAGAGACCCATCTAGTGGACAATTCTTGTCACTGCCCCTTTCACTATTTATTTCAATGCTTTGGGCATAATGTTGTACATGTACTCTAGATTGTACAGCGTACTTGCCTGTCTGCAGGTCCTCAGCTAAAGTGAAACCTTGCTCAGGACATGGCTAATATTGAAGTCATTTAAGTTTATTAAAGTCAGATGTATCAGCCTCACATTACGTCTGTACTGTGCCATGTTATACTGCTTGTAACTGACTTCTGTGCTATCATTCATGTGGTATTGAGCTTGGGTTTATAGAGAGAACTAATATACTAACATTAATAGATGCAACATAAATGTATGCCAATACAAAATTTTTGTTTTTGTGTTGCTATTGTGAATGGGCATGTGTATTAAGTATATGAATAAAACTGAATTGTAGCTTTTTGGTGACACTTAAGGAGCAGAATTCTCTCTGTTCTTTTACAGAATGAAGCACAGGCCGCAAAGGAGTTCATCAAGATCATGGAGGCCGCTGAGAACGACTACCAGGTAAGCGTCCACGTGGTGGAGAGACCCAAATGGGCCCGATTCAGGGGCGTTCTGCTGGCTTGTGACAAATGTGGTGGCACTCTCCAGATTAGGCTTCCTGTTAGAGGAAGTTGTCTGAGTCCCTCTTGTGGTTTGTTGCAGACCGCCATCAATGAGAATTACCAGACCATGTCGGACACTACGTTCAAAGCCCTGCGTAGGCAGCTCCCTGTTACCCGCACCAAGATCGACTGGAACAAGATCCTGAGCTACAAGATCGGCAAGGAGATGCAGAACGCATAGACCATGGCCCCTGTTGTCCCTGGAGTGCCCTTGTATAGAAGTAAAATGCAAATGTGTGGCCTCACCTGACTCTTACAATGCTACTTCTGTTAATTTTATACAGGTAACATTGACAAACTCCCCATTTCTGCTGTTTGGAGTAGATACTGTAGAAAACTTACACACTTCTTTCTGTAGTTGCTCAAACTGTTTATGTACAGCGGTGAGACCTTACATTTTATTAATCGGTCATTAGAACAAACTTAACTTAATAGGAGTAATAAACTATTTTAACAAGAGTTGGAGTAGTATAGTATTAATGGCTTAAAACAAATCTGGCAAATGGCTAATGTTCTTTAAACAAGATCCTTGTTCTCTTCAGCTCATAATGTTGTCACCAGTTGCACAAGTCCTTGAGCTTGTTACACACATGTTACATAGATGTTACACACGTGTACATGTTGCCTGTGTTAGTGATCCATGTCTTGTCTGAATTAATGCCACCAACACCCTCTTGCTCCTGGAAAACTGCAGCCTGACACTGTCGGCATTGAAAAAGTAGAATATTTAGGAGCAAGTTAATTGGGGGGGGGGTACTGCTTATTTGAACAAAAAACTGTGCTTGTCAAAGCTTACGATCTTACAGCAGGAATTGTATTACAGACCCTAAACTCCTCATTTTTATTAAAGCAGACATTACTGTATTATAACAGCACATTGTAATATATAACTGTATTAAAACTGTCTGATTGGGTTGGTGGTTTATTTCCTCTACACGAACTGTAATACAATATCTTATGTTGCATTAAATGACAGATTTTCTATTAGTTGTAAATGAGTCCACATTTATACAGCCTGCATGTTAACCTAAATGTTTTGTACTGAGAGCGTGCAGTGGATGATGTGTCTGCAGGGAGAGCCTCCTTTAATGCCTGCAGTGTTGTAGACCTGGAAGCACTAGAGTCGAGCGGGCAGCGTGCACTGGGGCTGCGGTCAGTCTGTGGGCTGACCAGGTGTGTATACAGCCATCAGTCACACTCCATCAGTGGGACCTGGAGTTAGGTCCTGGGCCTGTAAGGGAGGCTTTGTGGAGACTTTTCCAATTATTTTTTTTCTCCGTGTCCTCCAGTTCCTCAGTGTCACCTCTGTCCTGCAGGGCTTATCATTACCTTAATTGATTTATCATTGGTAATTGTTTTTCATAAACGTTATAAAAGCAGATAGCATTTAAAAGGTAATTTCTGAATCGTTTGGGAACCACTGATTAGAAAACTGTGGTGAACTGTTCGCTTGTGTATTTAAAAGTGCCCCAGAACACTAAAAACTTCATATATTTGTCAAAATTAACCAATCACTTGCATGTCTGTTTCTTACTGTGTGCAGTGTTTTTCTTTGCTACTGTACAATTTTTGAGGTAAATAGTTTTTGGCTGACTCAGTGTGCAGAGGTTCCTTTGGAGTGTGTCCAGCATTCCTTTCCCAGACTTCCATAGAGTTGCACAACCTTTGCAGGAGGTTGGCATGCTGTCAAATGCATGTGAAAACAGGAATCTGCTGTGTGTCGCACATTTTAGTTGCATGGAGCAATCAACCTCTCATTGGCTGCTGGGTCAGGCCTGATGGATCATGGCTGCCTATCTGACTGCGAATGCACTGGTGTCTGTTGCACTGCTGCATTAGCAGCAGGACCTCATTCAGTCAGCTGCTGGCATGATAAGGAGCACTTGCGTCTCTGCCTAGAATTTACCACAGGGTGCTTCTTGGTTTTTCTAGCGTGAATCCAGTATGTTTTGGCCGTTCCCAGTGCCCCATTAGTGAAGCAGCTGGCGAAACTTTTATTTTAAAACGTAACAGTATAATGCTTTGGCATCTTATTCAGTGAGGCGTGTTAAATTATCTAATATATATTTTGTCCCTTGTTTACGTAAGACAAGCTGTATATCGTGTTTATTTTCCCACGAGTCTGCCGTAATTAATTTAATGTTTTGTTTTAAAACGCATGAAACACAGTAGCGGTGAATAGTGTAATACCACACTTTGGGTCCTGAGATTGGATGCAAACGACCGCCGCTGGAGGTGGAGTGGAGAGGACGGAAAGATGTAATAGGCAGCAGTAAGAAAGTCTGGAAGGACGGGAGGAACACCTAAAAAGAAACAAGACAACCGTAAAAACAATAAATTACTCGGAAAATATTTTTAACCAGAACGAAATGGGCAATGGAAGGCAGAATAAATATGAACACCAAGATATAACCCGTTGATAAACGCTATTTCTGCAGGAGACTGACACGAAAGACGGCATGGTGTATCGGTGGAGGCCGTGTGTGTTTTTTCGATGCAGTGCTGTTTAATTCAATTGCGGTGATGATGATTTCCGTTCAGTTATTCAGCCATAAGCCAGCTCTCTGCAGCGAGAACCTTTAGTATTCACAAAACTGTTACGCAATGTACGCACCTTCGTGAATATTGTAATTAACGTAAGTCTCCTAATTTAAATAATTCTAGTTACACGAGCACAGATAAAGTGTATGTATAAGTGTTCTTATGAACGTCCGAACAACGACCGAGGAAGTTTATCTGCGTTGATTGTGTAACGTAAAAAATTACTCGAGCAGTACACTTACGTAAGTTTCTGTCATTAGCATCGTTATTTCTATGCATGTATGGGATTCCTATACATTGTGACGACGTATAAAAAATTGTAGCCTACAGAAATACAAATATATTAAATAATTCCAAAACGTTTTACACCTGATCTGCATAAAGACTCATTTCGGAAAGACCGCTCCATGTATTGTGAGAGAGGGATCCAGCAAAATTCGGAATCGAGTCACTGGGAAAGATCCAAATGTCATCCGTATTCTTAATGGAACAGGTTTGTAATCTAGTACACTAAGGACGTGTTCAGTCTCGTTTGGGGGAGCAGGTACACAGATGTGAGTAGAGCGGTAATGTATCTGGGCAAGGACAAAGGGGGGAGGGATGTTCCTAACTTCTCTCTGAAGTTAGATTGGTTGTTCTTTTCTCAAGTCTGTGCACGTCTGGCGGCTTCTCTGGAGCACCCACATCAGTACTTTCTGCAGTTGTGGCTGTCCTGGCCCATGCGCCAGCTAATCAGTGGCTGGTCCAACTCCTGCCCCAAAGTCGAGTTGCTGCCGGATCACCACGACCATGCAGTAAGGTGGAGTAAGTCTCTTCCGGCAGGCCTTCTACCAGAGGCCCTATTCAAGCATTGTATCCTGTACAAGGCCATGCTAGAGCGGCGAGGCGCTCGTGCTGGTTTGGGCATGGGCGATGACCAGAGGACCAGGGTTCAGCCAAATGGCTTGGATCATTGGCTGCACCACCTGAACTAGCATTGTGTTCATCGCAAGTTGCCAGTCAGGGATGTCCTTTACAGACACAAGTTCACCAGGCATCCAGGCTGCCCCAGACCCAACCGCTCAGATAATGAAAACAACAAATGTGTGTTTTGGGGCTGCAGTTTTGTGCATAGTGTCTGGAGACGCACGGCTCGTCTGTGCAGGATGCCTGATCCGCAGTTTGTGTTGACCCAGGCAAAGGTGACGAAGGGGCGGCCTCAGGGAGCTCAGACTCCCTCCCTGTCCTGGATGTGGCTGCTTGTCAGCGTGACCAAACGTGAACTTTGGAACACGAAGACAGTGCTCATCCAAAGAGGGACAGACTTCAGCACCTGAGGTTTGTGTCAAAAGGTCTGTGCTGATTTAAGCCACACTGATCTTTTAATAAGGTCGAGTTGGAAAAGTGATGGACTGAAAACTATGCTTTTTAAATGTGTCATTTCATTGTATTATATTGTTGTGTGTTTATAATCTTTCAATTGTATTGTATCATTCATGTTTTATTCTCTTTTTATTATATTTATTGTCTTTATTGTTGTCTTTTATTATTATGATTGTAAAAAAAATTGTTTAAAATATCTGCCGGGATGATGAGGGATGAACACCCAGTAGTGAATTCACTGTGGAAAAATCTTTCTGACTGGTAAAGAAAAAAAAAAAGAAAGTCTCTGAGTATAATTGTTGACACTGTGGCTTCTCTGCCGTGTAATGGCCAAGCTGTCACAGTAATCTGGCACCTCTATGTCATCTGAAATGTGGTGCGCCCTGTGCAGAGTCGTTCTGCAGGGCAGTCTTCCAGCTTACCTTGAGCTTCTGCTGGCTTGGCATCTATGCAGCCTACTTGTGACTGTTCAATGCTGCCTTTTCAACCCCAACACTTAGGGAGCAACCCACTTTATGGGTCTTCTCTTCCTCTTCACATTTAGTTAGCAGATGCTTTTATGCAAAATTGTTGTGACTTACAACATTTCAAGTACCGCTATATTTCAAGTTAAAAGTAAGTACCACTACTCTCTGTAATGTTAGCATGCCCAGGAGGGGCTGGGCAACCAGTCAACCTTGGGCCCCCAGAGATTTTTTCCTCCACACTGTGGAGTTATTGGTTCCTCTCCTCTGTCATTGTCTGGCTTCATTCATTTGTATTAATTCTTATAGTTTCTTCTTCAATATCTGCTATTTCTTGTGTAAAGCGCTTTGAGGCACATTGTTGTGAAAGGCGCTATATAGAAATGAATTGAATGTTACAACACTATCAGTCCTCTGCATTTGACGCACCTCCCTGGAGGAAGCAGTGGGTAGACCCATGTGACATCTGGGGAGCTACTGTTTGAGTGCCTAGTTTAACGACACACCTGGCAGCTGGGTTGGGATTCAAACCACAAGACTTATGCATCGCAACCTGATGTTCTACTCGTTGAGGCCTCAGGCCGCTTGATGTAGTTAAGTAGCAGTAACAATGGTATTTGCACTGCCAACTTCAGTTCCTTAAAAAAATCCTGGCGTCTCTGAGCTAGTTCTTAAATTGGATGGGCCCCGTAAGATCTTTTCGAGACGGATAGTGGCGAAACTAGGCCGTGCAGCTGGTCTACTTTAGTGTCAAAAAGATGTTATTTCACTTGTTGACAATAGAGGGCGGTAAAGTACGTTTATTATTTAATTTTATCCAGTTTTTAAAACCCTCCTTTGAAAATGACAATGGTTTTTACAACTCATTGTCTCGAAGAAACTAAATATAGTATTTCTTTTCTTAATTTCCATCGTCCTATCAAGGAAGGTGGCAGGTTTTGCAAAAAAAAGTCTAACAGTGAATTTCAAACTCATGATTTGTGAGGAAAAAAGAGGATTCCCACTTTGTTTTTTTTGCCTTTTGTTCGCAGTATCATCAGGATAGGATTTCATAATTGGTCTCCCTCAAGATACCAGTATTTTATGTAGCGGATACTTGGTAAACAGCAGTCTGGCCAGAAACAATTGTTGAATTTTCATAAATAATAAAACAGATCTGAAGGTAGCTCTGTAACTTTTAAGAGCTGAGTAAATGAAGGAAAGCAAGGGGAAAAACAAGCAGAGTGTTTCTTGCTTGTCAACCCTAGCAGGTTCTATCAGGTGAGCATGTCGTCAGTCTAGTGAAGTCAACATTACCTTTGGGGAAAAATGTGGCGCATTTTCAAAACCATGTCATGCAAGGGTTTCTCTAGTAGCTGTTTGCAATATAAGAATGCGGCTTTTCAGACAGCACCAAGAAACTTGTTTGACCACCTGGATAGAAGGAAAGGACACATGTATTTAGATGTCTTCTGTGGTTTTTGTGGGCTTTTAAACCTAAAAACAGAATCTGCAGCAGTCCACGCAGCAATGCACACATTGAATTATGAGCTGTGTTCTGGTTTTTTATTTATACATTCTTTAAAAGCCATCAGTCTGTGAAATTCAGTTAGGCAAATTTACATCTTCACTTTGTTCTGGATTTTCATGACATGTAGGCCTCTGAGGACATCCTTAACTAAACAGCCAGTGAAGCCTTTCCTGATGTCTAGTTGATCCCAGTTAGCCTGCTCATTGAAGTAATGATTAAGAAGTAAAAATTATGGTTCAGATATATGTAAGAGACCATGATATCATTACCACAAGACCTTTAAGGCCCCTGTGACAGTGTGTAACATTCCTGTCTAAGGTGTATTTTTTTTTTTTTCAGACTAAGAACAGAAAGGTGACAGGTATCAGATCTCCATGTCAGCAGACTCCCCATAGAGGTGGATTGCCTGAGCATCATGCTGTCTCTGTGGTAACACACTTACACTCCATAATCTTCAGTTGGCACTATCAGTGTAACACCTAGACTATCATGCAAAAATTTATTTTTAAAGCGTCCAGCCTGTGTTTTAGCACTTTTCAGGCTCAAGCCCTACACATCCCAGCTGTTTGTGGAAGCAGGTTGTCATCTCACATCATTATCTTTGATCTGATGAGGTCAGCACTGTGTGACCTTGCAATAAATAAAAAGAGCCGAGCCATACGGCCGCTATCCTGCACCACTGGGATATGCGCCAGGGCTTGTGGGTAGTAGAACACATGACAGCAGCCTGATTGATGGAGCGTTTCTTCAGAGGTGTGAGTCACTAAAGTTAATGTGTGCAGTCTTGCACAGGAGCTGACTCTCAAGAACACCCAGCGCTCATCTCTGCATCTTTATAAAAATCATTTGTGTAATTGCAGCAGGTAGTAGAATGCAAAGTGGATCTTTGTGGTGTTTTGTGTTCGTGTTGTTTGCGCTGTTAAACTACACGCTACAGAAAGTGGAGAATTTCCTGCTGCTGTGTAATTGGTGACCAGCGCCAAGAAGGGGCTTTTTCTAGAGGTCCTGCATGTCCCTGAAGAGCGTGATGTCAGTGGCAGTTTGACAGCTAGCTGAGCTTACCTTTGTATGGGGATGGCTAGTTAGGCAGTGACAGTCTGATAGACAGGTAAGTTTACTTCTGTAGAAGATGATTGATGGCAAGTTGCTTTTAATGAATGGTCACAGAATAAATTTTTTTTGCTTTGGTAATGAAAACTTTTCTGTGCATAAATCAGTTCAACCTGTACTTGTGCAAAGAGGTGCAGGCCTAACCAATGGAATTACATCGAGTATCGACATCATAATCACCACTGTGTGTCTGTGGAAAAAGTCTTTCTCCTCTTTGTTTAACCCTTTACTTATTCGTACTTTTACATTGCAAAGTTATTTATAGACCAAACTCCATTATAACTGTAAACCTGGCCTTTATTTTAAGTTATATAGTTTATTATTTACACATACAGATCAAAATGCATTACGGTACTCTTGTATATAAAAAAAAAAGTTTAAATAAATATGTTAAACCACAGTGAGAGTAATAACGACTATAGATATTTTCATGAAGGTGGCTGAGAATAATTCAACGCTCTCATGCATTAGAAATATGTCCTGTGAGCGTTTGCAAGTGGAATGTCTGTTGTACTGAATCTTCTCTATTGTCCTGGGCATGGCAGAAAAATGCCACTTTCAGTGGCTTCACGTGGACCGGACCTTCTGTGATCTCCCCAGCTGGTGGGCAAGGTATGGAGTGGTGTCTGAGTCCAGGGTTTTTTCCAGGTCAAAGGTCACTGGCTCTGCTGTCCTGGAACTTACAGGTGTGCATGTCCACCACCTCGTGACAGTCCTTGCAGCGCACTGTGCAGCACCAGTGAAACTTGCACTCGCACTTAGATGTGCGACTTGTGCGAGAGGTGTCATAGCCCCGCCCACAGCACATGACCTCGCAGCTGTCCACGCCCTTAGACGTCCTGTTGCACACCCGTCCGCCTGTGCCCACAGACCCTGCAGGAATAAACGGCAGTCGCGTGATGGATGCTTGTGTAACGCGAGAGTGTTACCTGTGATCCTCACCGCTGCCGCACATCTGCTGTCTCCATCAGCCTATAGACCTCAGGCTTGATGTGGGTATGGGTTAACCACACCCCTCACAGGCCACAGGTCACTCCATCTATTTCTCACATCGGCAGTGCAGCGGTGATGATGCGGAGTATGTAGGCCTTGCCTTCCTGCTGAACTGACATTAAAACTTGGAAATGAGTTTGCCAGGAAGACCTTTCTGGGGTTTGCAAATCGATTTCATGCATGGTGCAGAAGTGTATCTTAGTTTCTGTGCGTGCCATCCCACCTTAATCTGAAGCACATTGCCAGTACGTCAGGGTTAGCTTCTCTTACATGCTGCAGAACGACAGTATGTTTCTATGTGCATGTATATACCTCTAACTGTACAGTGCAAGGTATTTAAAGAGACAGAAAAACTGCTTTTTTGTGGTTTTGTGACAACTAGGTGGTATTTGTACGTTATGGTTCTAATCTTTTGACAAGCTCTAATCTTTTGACAACTAGATTTCAGACATGACCTTCCTACGCAAATATTCGTGCTTCTAGATTGACTGTGAAGAAGTTTCAAACCTCTGAAGGCCCAGGCCTTTTTTCTTTGGTGTAGAGGGGTAATTTACAGCAGTCTGTGATGGATCATGTTTCAACCACCTGACCATATAAAGCCCTGGGCCTGTAGAAGTGTGTAATGTGCCTTAAACACACTGCCACCTGATAGCTAATATGACCTCCCAGCGTCCCACCTGTCAGGCAGGTATCAGTCTGCTCTCTCTCCCCTTCACTGCCTGCTCCTAGATCTCAGTCCACACACCTTATTGTCTTGCAGATATTCATGATTCTTGGTAGACTGTCATCTTTTATTTTGTCCTTATTGTTTGCCACAGACATCTTTTATAATAATATGAAAAACTTCTATGCTTTTTATAATGAAGCAGCACTGAGTGATGTGAACTAATGAAGTGACTGAATATTAAAATTATACCTATACATTATAAGTGTCAAACTCCCTTCACTTTTAGTCAATAGGTGCAATGACACAATCAGATTCTACTGAAAAGGCCTTTCAAGCCTTTTGCAGTTGGAATTGTTTCCCACAAGTACTGTGCTGTAGTAAAAGAATAATTGCAATATCTAAGCATTTTTCTTCCAGGGATCAGACACTAGGTCTGTTACACTCACCAGACTCCTGGTCTCTGATACAGTAGTCTGGAGAGTTCTCAAAGTACACCAGGTCATTCTTTGTGGGTTTCTTGTGCGTCTTGTGGGCACGGGTGAACCTCGTGCCATACTGATTCATCACCACCTGGATGGCGCCATTGTACTTCCTGCGCAGGAAGTCCCCCATGTGGCGGAAGTCAGCCAAAGATAGCCAGCAGGTCCTCACTGTGCACGATCCGCTCACGCCGTGGCACTTGCATTGAAGGACCATGAACCGCTTCACAGCCTGCCCACAGAACAGCACAGAAGTTTGGGTAGGGGTTGGTAGGGAAACTGCATACTTCCGAATGACCAGACATGTGTCTTTAGTTACTGGTTCAATGGCAAGTGACAGCCAACACCAAGTGAGACTTCTGTTACCTTCCGTCCCGCCCGGTTGTTGTGGAGGTTCATCAGAGCCCGTGCATCCCGCTCCTTCCTCTCCTTGGCATCGACGAAGGCTTTGGTGAAGTTGATGGCATAGTCGATGTTGTCGCTGCAGCCCCCCCAGCTGAAGGTCCCTTTGGTGTCCTGGGATGTGCCTGTCTTTGCTGGGTCACAAGAGCAGGAGTCCAACTCTCCCTGGCTACAGGCCCGGGTCAGGGTGTGGACCATGCCGGCTGAGGAGACGGCATGGACAAAAGCTGCTTCTCGAGTGCCTGTGGAAGGTAGGGAGGGCAAGCTGGTAAAGCTCACCTTAAATATTCAGACCCGGCAGTTTAGTATTGTGTCAGACAGAGAAATGCATAGTAGCACAAACAGTACCTGCAATGCCCAGATGTTTTCAGACTGATTAATCTGTAGCACTGATGTACAGAGATATCTGATCAAAGGTTCACCCACCTGCAACGGTGCAGTTTTTCCCCTCAAAAGAGGTGAAGGGGGTCTATATAACTACATAGCTATACACAGTTAAGTCTATTTAATTGGGGGGATGTGTCACCTACACCCCTGCTACGTGTGAGCCCTTCCCTACACACACACACAGAGTTTTCATTGGATAGATATATAGCACACACACAAAATAACTGTGCTAAAAATGCATCTGTGTTAGAGCGAGTGGCCAACGTTGCCATATCACAAAATGAGTAAGCTATTCCTCTAGCGTCGCAAGGAGCAGCTTCCAGTTTCAAAGCGACCCGTCCCTAATTTCCCTTGAAAACATGTAGCCACTGTGGGAGGTCCAAAATTTAACTAAAGCCGATTAGATCAAAAGATTACATGCAATTTTTAACCTAATCCACCTTCGTTAGAACGAAGATCCCGGTATGTCTGTATCTGTTACGTGGTTATTCACATTAATACGATTTTTAAATCCAGGCGACATCTTGTTAGCCCTGAAGTTTTTCAAGTTGAAACTACAGGATTAGAGATTCACCCTGCTCATTAGTAAGGTCAACACCGGGCAAATGCTACACGGATAAACGCTGTTAGTTAAACGTTGGCTTTTCACTTTTATACTTTTTCCAAATTTATATATTTAATATTTTATATAGCGGACATTTTTCTAAACTAAATGTGGTAAGATCATTGTGACTTGCATATATTTATACTAATGTTGTAGAATTAATAGTTTATCCCAGTTTAAAGCGTCTGTTTCTACAAACGGAGCAACCTGCGTCGTAAGCGAACGCGACAAAACAATGGGACTTGATGGGAATGTGCAGAATTTAACCTTTCGTCTCCATCTGATCTTTGTGCTCCATACCTACACCCACACTCACTTCTCTGGAGCAGTTTTCCGAAAACCGTGTGATCTCTCGCCACGGTGTTGCAGTTCCAGCGGTGGTTGTGAAACTGGTGTTTACACTCGCTGATCCAGTCTTGAATCCCAGCCGCAATCGCGAGCATTGTTTGCGGATGCTGGCGGCACAGTTGCCTCTGTTTGCTTACGAGTCCCGGGATGTTGTCGCACATCATTTGTGACCCCAGGGTACTCATGTACCTGCATAAAAAGATGAAAGCATTCTCTTTCATCCCACACGATACTGTCTGTGAGTTAAATAAAACAAAAGGCTACTGATTCAAAGAACGCTATACGCGACAATGAATGTAAAATACGTTTTTATGTAACCATATAAACAATTCTTTAAATAAAATGTTTAAGTAAAAATCTAATGCAATTAAGCTCCTTTGAATAAAACACAGCAACAAAATGAATTTACAGGAGTTCACACCACATAGATGCATTTTATTCAAAATTATATTTTTGTTTCAGCATTAAAATGTATAACTTGCACACTGACCTCCTGTTTTTACTAGTTTGATTAGATGCATAGTTCTACGTTCCTCGACACTTTACTGTCCTTGGTACGAAGAATAAGATATGAAACCACGTTACAACAACAGTTGACACTTCAGTTCCAAGTCACTTTAATTGTTAATGTATCCGTGTATTACGTTTAAAACTGAAACAAGTGATACGTTTCCGAAGATAGTGACTACTCACCACCAAGATGCGTCAACTCTTGATGTGAACCAACATATTACAACAGATAAATAAAAACATATTCCACTTGGCAAAAAATTCATATTATACAGATCTAGTCCGTAATTTCATTCGTTCAGACACCTGTTCAGAATATGCCCATCGGTAGACATTAGACCTAAATAAAATCCAGCAAGGCAAGTGTCGATACCCCCTTTCTATTTCCAAAAGCACCTCAAGAAAATAACAATCAACCGTTAAAGTTTTTCAATAAACGCGATATGGAGACATTCCGCGATGAGCAGATTTGCTGTGCAGAGGGCTGCAGCAAGCTGTCCTTTTTAAGTTTGGACAAACGTTTTTGGTGTTAGGATATCTTATGATCTGCTAACAGGTATAAATTGCTTACACAAGGGGTGGGCGCAGTCCTCCCAAGAAGGACCGGCATGAAAAAAAATTAGATGTCTGAAAGTATCTGTTCAGGCTAGCTTGACAGAAGTCTGGCTGATTTCCAAGCAGCAAGGTGTAGAATGCGGTTGGACGCGATGGGTTTCAACACCGAACATTTTTATAAATACATTCAAAATGACGGGGCCAGCGAGAAGCGCAGATACAGCACCAAAAGGCGTTTTATTCTAGTACGCGTATAATTTGATGTCCTGCTAATTAATACAGTAGCATTAAGAATGGTGTATATACTGCGGGCCAGTTTTCCTATCCCGAGGAAAAAATTGTGCTCATTTCAATTGGATTACCGCTTTCTTTTGAACTTTTTCGCAATCTGTACGATTGTCGCGTCCGATGTCCTTAATCTTTGATCTCTCATTTATGTAAGCAGTTTAATACAGACCTCCTCTTTGAATTGAAGTTTCTTTTGCCGGATAGAGATTATTTTTTTTTTGTGAAATTGGATTTCCCAGATTAGTGAGTTAGATGAAAGGTTACAGGATGCCCAGATTAAAAAATAACGCATCCCCCATGATACGACTAGAGTTAAACGGGTTTAATTATTACTGTCAATACTTTACAAAGAAGATACAAAAACGGATGAGTGAGACACTAATTAGATAAATGACATTAAATCTCACAATAAATACAAGCCTTTTATGTGCGTTTGGATTACAGATATTTTGCAAATAAAGTTTATGCCTAGTGCCATGTCATGCAATGCCTGCGGTAGTTACAGTTACACCTGTAACCTCAATTGACTTAATATGATAAGTGTGGTCTAATACGATTCAAAATGTTTCCTGTTTTTCCACATTGTTTTTTACCCGATTTGAAATATTTAATATATCCCGCGAGAACACTGTAGTCCTGATTTCTACGTTGTTGCCGTAATTTGTAGCGATAATGTAAAGTGATGAAACAGCATCCAGACTGGGCTCTGTCATGTTTAATTTCACTGCCCATTTAACATTTCACTGTTAAATTTTATTTTTCTTAGAATGCATGTAGTTGCGCTCTAGTTTCTTCATACCCGCAAGAGGACGATATTCTTTACTACATTAATATCCAAATATCAGTCTTTAATCTCTGCATATAAAGGTAATCAAAAACGAGATTCGTGACATGCAGTCACGCAGCCGCATACAAATTAACGATGACCGAAAGTTTTCCTTGTATTTAGCGTGGCGCGCACTTCTAGGCACTTTGTCAGCAGATGGAGTAAACGCTGTCAGGCTAGCCGGGGGACCTATCTGCCGTGAGATAGAGATGAATCTGAAGCTCTCCGTGTTAGTTTTTCTATGACTTAATGAGTGATCTTTCCGAACACGCATAGTTAGTGTTGTGTGATCTGCAACGGGACACACAATGTAAACATGTCTGCCCGTCCAATCAGGAGGTCACATTCCTGGAGTACCCTTCTGCTCCAGAGTACAGATTTCACGCACGAAGGCAATTTGCGCACACATTTTTGACAGAAAATGCCATTCTGTGATAAATAGGTTAAAGTAATGGGCGTGTGCACGTACGTTTGTGGTGCCTGGCGACAAATCAGCTCTCCGAAAACCGATTTGTAGACATTTCGCCGAGCAATTTGTTCACGATGCTCAACTGGAAGAATTAAATCCCGGGACACACAATTTCGATTTATGACTCTGATCACAGGAAGAACCCCCTGTTTCCCTTGTTTAAAATTCATATATTTGTCCGAAAAATCAAATCCTGATGTTTTCTTAATTGAAAATGTCAGATGTCTGTCGACTAGTCCAAGTTTTAAAACACATCGTGCACTTGATTTTTCTGATTAGTGTATTAACGGTACTCATATCAGCCGTTGTGAATTAGTTATTTGGGTTTTGATGGATCAATTAACTTAAAAAGGGCATTAACCCTTAGCCAAAGGCTTATAGTTAATTTCGTATATATTGTTAATATTGTTATATAGCTAATATTGTTTTCCCCCCAGAGCTTCGCCAAAAAGCAGAATCTCCGCTTCGCTGTTTTTTATCACGCAGTGATGGAAGTGACTTTCTTTGTCAGGACTGATATTGACTTATTTCAAATAAACACGTTTCAATACAGCTGTCGGAGTAATTTGACATTCTGATAATGTTCATCATGATGTGTACTGCAAGGTGATAGTGTAGTTTAAATATTTGCGTGCTTAATGACATCGTGTGGAAGGCAACAAACTGAGTTCAAGTGACTTGTCTGTCATAAAATTTACTCCAAATTAGTGATCGCATAGCAGTAGTGACCGTACGTTTTCTTTTCTGTACAATTTCACTAATTGCGGTGTTACAGATTCCTTAGCCTTTGCATCTCCAGTACATAACTAAATTATCGATTTTAATCTGCACCCACAAGCAACGCCCCCCATCCCCACCAAACTTCATAATAAATCAGATAAGTTTTTCATAAATGTGATACCTCGCTGTTAAAACGGTCTGTTTCTGTATTCTGATAACATACATTGTCGAAGAGGCCCATTGTACTTATAGAATATCTGCTTCTTAAATGATGCAATGTCTCGATTTAGTGGAGCTATACTTGTGTTATTTTTGTTACCATAATTCAATAAAACGTTGCACCCTACAGTGTATATAAAAACATTCATCCCCCTGGAAGTTGTGACATTTTATTGTTTTACAACAATGAATCATAGTCATAATGATTTAAAAATTCAGTGATTTTAAACACACTGAACAGAAACATCTTATATGTCAAATGAAGAAAATTAGTATAGTTTGGTTAGCAGGTTGTACTTACATTAACAAACACGATAAAAATACAGACAATAAACACAGGCAGCTGATAACTTTCGGACAAGTGATGACCGTACAGTTGGACCCCCCCTATCTGGCGATCCATTTAAACATTGTCAACAGCAGGAAAATATATAAATGAAATAAAAATCACAAAAATATATGGTTTACAACTGCACACCAATCAAATGCGTACTGTACAGGCATGCATAAACATGAAAAAGAGGGCATGCCAAGTGATGCCAGTACTGATTAATCTCCTTTGTTTTGGTAATGGTGGAAGGTGGTGGGGATTGCGCAGAGTGCTTGTGGGAAACTGTAGCATGGAGTAGATAATGAGGACCAATTCCGTGTTTACATTTTACATTTACATTTATTCGTTTAGGAGACAATTTTGTTCAAAGCAACTTACAAATGAGTTAACGTACACAAGCATATTAGAATGAGGTTGACGGTATCTGGGAATCCAGCTACAGTAAGTGCTGTCCTATAGTCAAAAGTGCACAATATTCAGATTAGCACAATTATGAATAATAAAACAAGTAACTTAACTGAAAATAAGATGATCCAACACAGTGAACTGCAAAGACAATATGTACAATTTTGGTAGTGAAAAAATTATAACTTTATATTTACAAATGAGTAATTACAACCCAACAATGCATGTCTTCCAGGAAGTCGCTTTTATACTGCTTTTAATTCCCCAACCGAAGACTTCCTGTCAACTTCTTGGCTCTTCATTGGGTTGTCAGTGCAGTGACTGGTGTTCCTGAAGACCAATAGGACTCTTCAACACAGAGCCAGTCCCAAAAGAGTTCAAAGACATGCATAAGTATACGCAGAAGTAAATATAATAATAGTAAATATGATTGGGGACATAACAAAGTGTTACTTTGAAGCCTCTGGTCTAATCCTCTGTTTCAGACAACCGCGGAAAACCTTGGAATATAACACCTGTGTACAGGGGTCCTACTGTACAACTTTCTCCAGAATGCTATGGTACCAGAGCCACCTACTGGCCTGTTGTAATGTTATTTGTAGCTAAACGTTTAGATTAGATTAGATTGAACTTTATTGATCCCACAGTGGGGAAATTCTCTTGTTACAGCAGTTTATAGGGAAGTG
>JABJVR010001520.1:5366-19017 GCA_025773905.1 Chitala chitala
TTCCTAACATATCCTTTCTTTACTCACCATGATTAACCTTAACATCAATTAAGCATCAAGACTGGCAATCTATGAGCCCCCCCCCCCCCTCCCCACATGCACACAAACACACACACACACACACACACACTGTCTCAGCTGGAAAAATACACTGATTGTACATTAATTCCATTACTGATGACTGACGCTTTTTGACTTGAATGGAAATCCACATTGCAGAACAATTTAAGCTATGCGATATCAAAGGCCTGCTGTCTAATTTAGCAATTGACGACGCATTATTCACATATACCATTTCAATGACTGGCTTGGCTTTGTCAGTCTGTTCTCCTCTTGAGCAAATTTCAAAGCTTGTATGCCGACTAGCTGTGACGATGTTCTCATCATGCATTTAAAACACAGATCATTATGTCCTTTGCTCGTGTTTTGTGTCCCATGACATGTACATAGTGGACTGTCCTAAGAATTGTTTTGTGTGTAAGAAATGTTTAGTTATTTGAATTTTACGACAATACTCATGTTTGGAGGGAGACGTTAGTGCTGTGCTAGGGATTAAGTGGATTGAGGGATTTGTCAGATCAGTCTGAGCCTTCAGAAAACACAGGACTGACTGCAGTCACCCCTGGGCCAACTGTCACCAGTTCAGTGCCAACAGTAGCAGGTCATTCACACAGTGGTCTACAAGCCCAAGGACTAGAGCTCCTACACACCAGTACCACAGCTCACTAAAAACCAAAAGAACTAAGACCACAAAATCTCTTTTTATCTAGTTGAAGTGAGTGTGATTTCCATTGACTTGGCATGGGCAATACAGCTGTATTGGATGTACAATCTACAGTGTATGGGACAGCAGTCAAGAACATATGGAAAACTACATTCAAAGATCTTAAAAAATGTATGAATATATGACGAGGTCATTGAGACTCGAGAAGAAAATTCTAGTAAAGCAGAGTAGGTGTGTATATCCTGTTTTGACACCCGTTTCTGCCAGTAGGATAAAAATCAAACCTTACAGAGATTCCATTACATGCCAACGTAAAAACACATTCACGCTCCAGCTTTCCAGGTAGATCTGTGTAGGCTGAGCGATCTTCGAAGGGTTTGAAATCATTTTAAGTAGATGTTGAGCAACACTACTGCAGATGTATTTTTCAGACATTTATTTAGATGTATTTTTCAGACATTAGAAGACCTTTTGTCTTCTAAGAGTTCTCGGGCTGCAGGAAAGATGTGATGAAGAACGTTTACAAGCCTGGGGGAGCTCAGCGGTTCAAGCAGGGGACAGAGTGACTACAAGTTTCTGCAAAGCACAGACTGGGGAGAGGATGAAGGAGTCCACTTACTGAGGAACCAAAACTTCTGGAATCATAAACATGTATAAAAGACACTTATTGTAAACCCTGTTATAACATTTAGGGGAATTCAGAGATGGAGGTGAAGGCTGAATCTAAATACAGAAGGGTTTATTCAGACGGAGGGGGTCAACATAGGAGGCAAAATGCATACATAACAAAGAGAAATTAACATAGGAATGGAGTACAATACAGAGCTTCAGCAAACTACACTCTGAAAATTACACTCCAACAACTGACAAAGGTCTTCAAAGAAGGATGGGCTTAAAAAGAGAACACTAGGAAATGGGGAACAGCTTTTGTCACTAACAGGACTAACATTCTCACATGGGAACTGAAGGTGAAAGGAGAACAGGGGAGAATTGTGACATTTAGAGGACGGCTGAGGACAGGTCCAGGACGTGACACCTGTACAAACCTAATGCAACCTGCAAACTGAAAACTACAACTGCTTTTAGTCACAGTCAACTTGGTTTTATTGTCATTTCAACCATGTACAGTGAGTACAGTACACAGTGAAACGAAATAACGTTCCTCTAGGACCACGGTGCTACATATAATAACATATAACTGCACAAGATACACATATCTAAAGTTAAAAACTAAAGAGACTGTAATTACTTAAAGTGCACAGCCGACTAATCTGGGTTAAGGTGCGAGATAATGCGTGTTGCAGGACACTGATACAGCGTACTGACAGAATACTGATGGTATTTGAATTCAGTCACTGTAAACGTGATAGGATACTTGGCAGCCATAATACAGATATAATAAGTTAGTGTCCAATGACTAATATAAATTAGAAAAACCTGGTGCCACTGCAAACTGAAAAGTACTTTTGACTTTTAGTCAAAGTTTTATTTCTTACTGTCGTTTTAACATTTTTTAAAAAGGCAGTAAGCAATATAATATATATAGTTTATATCATGCATATTTTGCATTGCTTCTGGCAGTCTGAAGCAGTTACTTGCTCTTCAAAGCCTTGGCAGGAGATTTTGCATAAAACATGTCAAACTTCATAGAGACAAGACGTTCACTGCTGAAGAGTCCTGCAGAACTCCTGAGATGAAGCTGACAGTTAACCGATGACGTCATCACTCTGACTTTCCATGTGTCTGTATGGAAGCCGGCAGAAATGATTACGTATTATATTATATTGTGCGGTCTTCAGAATGTGGTGTGCTTAAAACATGGGAAAGGTCTTGGTGGATATTAATCTACTTTTAACAATTCAAGTAGGGAAATATACTGATTCAGAAAGGAACAGAAAATCATGTTCTTCATTATAGAACAAGTCTGTATTATACAAGATGCATGGCGACCGTACACATGAGCGCAAATTGTCTACATGCAGAGTGTAAATTACGAAATAACAGTGTAATGGATGCATGTCTACTACAAACCTCAGCAAGCTAATACTATTATTCAGGTGTGTAGGACGGACGGACACACACGATACCCAACCTATGTAGTGTTACACAGCAAACAACCAACAGGTGCAAACACTCACAGACAAGTACAACCGAGGTAACGAGAAAAGGTAACGAGGGGGCGTAGCCACACAAGAAGCTCATCTCAGACAAACCTTTAGATATAACACCTGAGCAGTGTCACAGACAGCAGTCCAAGATACCTACATATGAGGCGTTGGGTTAGGCGTTAAGTATTCACAAAACTGAACACTAGAAGTGAAGTGGACTATTTTCACCCTTTCTAGAAAGTATGCTCACTTATCGGCTGTATTGTGTTATTTACGTCAGTATTAGTTGATATAAACTAAACTTGATATGTTGCCATGTAGAGCCCACTTAGAAGATGTAGTGCACTAAAATGTGGATAACTGCACCTATAGATTAGTGTAACCTTTTCCTCTTGTTTATGACAGGCCTGATAATCAGAGAGACCACCAGTCATTTGACATGTTCACTTAATGTCACTGGAGGAAAGATGTAAAACAGCTGTGTGGTTTAAAATTACCTTTTTCTTTGCAAAAATAATTATCAGCCTGTAACTCTTTATGTGATACTCTTTGCAGTATACAATTAGAACACGTTATAAATTTGTTAATTCGATACCAGGTTTGCAGCATCACCGTTTCCTCACTCCGTGACTCATGTCCCTTTTTTCATTAGGAGTCTTTTCATAGGCATGTCATGAAGAAAACAGCAAACTTGCAGTCTTCACAGTTCTCAGGTTTAGCTTATACATAAAAAGGCATTTGGATGGAAATGTTATATTCTATATTCTATTCAAAAACAATAAGAAGGTTATATAAGAATACTGCTCCAGTCTACCTGCAGTCCTGAATCAAGAACTATGTCCCCTCCCGTTCTCTGCGGTCTGCCAGTGGGAAGAGACTGGTCTCACCTATCCTAAAATCTGGTAAACCTAGGCTCTTCTCCTCTCTGGTGCCTACATGGTGGAACAAACTTCCGCTTGCCTTGAGGACTTCATCATCCCTAGCCACATTCCACAAACAACTGAAGACACATCTCTTCAGGGAGCACTTTAGTAATTATACATGAACTCTTGCCATTTTACTCATTATGTTGTAACTCCAAAGTTGGCCACTTGATTTAAAGTGTGTATCCAGCTGTAATCTTGTGTTGCCTATGTTCTACTTGTGTGACAATTGCCAGATTTAATCGGGTGTCCTGTGATACTAGGACAGCACTTATTGTTAGTAGATTCTCTAATACTGACTGACCTAGTTTGTGACATGCACGTGTGCTATTATCCTTGTAAGTCGCTTTGGACAAAGGCGTCTGCTAAATAAATAAAATGTAAAAAAATGTAAATGTACTAAACCAAGCCCCGTGTGGCGAAACTGAGAACTTGCCTTGATTTTAATGTTACACCTTCTTGACTTTGATGCTCACAAGCTCGGCTGTTGAGGAGGAACCGTGAACGTGCAGCAGATGGTGAACCTGGGTGGTCTGCTTGTTACAGAACACAGGTACCCTCGAGAACACGCAAAGGCCCAAATAACCTCTTCTGAATTATTACACATTTATGGAAAGGTTCTCGGATTTCTTCAAGCACAAAATGAAAAAAGGAGAAGGGGGGGAACTTCTAAAACGTCACTTTGACTCAGTGGACCTGTCCTATAAATCTGTAAATCAGTGCTGTACTGTGTTTTGTGCTTCTTGTGGACATATTTGCAGGTCTGACAAACACAAGGTTCCTGGTACCCCTTAGCTAGCATGAATTTGTGTAAGTTGTGGCTCTCCTACAGAAAATGGGAACCTTTTACGATTTAATTACACTATACTGCTAAATGTACATGGTGTGTGAAGCCTACGCTCACCCATACCCAAGCTGTGGGAACATATCTTTTATAGCAACACCTCAGATAAAGGCAGTACTTCCACCTCTGCCTTCCCACTTCAAACACCAAGTGTACCCTGACATAACTTCCTTTGGGAAGTTATGTCAGGGTACACTTGGTGAAACACTGACATTCATGTAAAGTTTGTACAATACAATGAGAACAATGATTGAAGAATGGAAAAAAAAGTCTTGAAATTCTGTTCCTTCAACCTTTTGCCAGACAGTTGTCTGCTCTTGGTAATGTAAAGTTTCCTCCGCCAAAGCAATGAAGTTTTGTATGAAGAGTCTCTTTCCCATAATGCAATGGGAAACAGCATGCTGGCAGCTGGCAAATAAATGACATTTAATTTAAAATTTTTTTGTGGCATTTTAAGAACCACTTATTTTTCCCCTAGAGTTAACAACTAAGGGGAAGAAATATGTTAATCTCCAAACTAATACATGAATTCCTTTTCTGCTGAAGATTATAATCCACCACCTAGTTAGCAAATTGTACTTAAAGTCACAGATGTTCAACTCCAAAGGCAACAGCCATGTTAATAAGGAGACGACTCGCAGTATAAAAGTGAGCTGAGTTTGCACTTCTGGGAAAGAAGAAACAAAATCAAAGGTTTTGAATCATCTTTAAATTGTATTTCCTTAAAGAGTATTTAAGATAGTATGTCACTGAACTTTCAGTTGCTCTGTGTGTGTGTGTGTGTGTGGGGGGGGTCATCACAGCACATCATCCAGCATCTAGTTAGATACACATATCAACTTGGCACAGGTTTTTAAACTAAGACACCCTCTATAATGCCACCCTCCCATTTGATCGGGGATTGGGTCCAGCACCGGACACGCACCAACTTCTGCAGCCCTAGCGACTGGAATTCGACCACTTGGAGGTCCTTGGATGTAGACAGCAGACACACTATCCACTAAGCCACCACACTGCCCTAAATGTCATATAAGGAGTTTTTAAAAATTACTTTCATTTCTCTCCTGTTGCCTTGTTTCACATCTCTAATCTGTTCCTTAAGTTTACAAAAAACCGTCTTGCCACGTAAAACACGTAAAGAGAAAAATACTACACTTACAGCATGTCCTGCTGTAAAACAGTTTATACCATCAATATGACAAAAAAATTTCACACAGCCACACAATTTTGAGAGAAGCGATTCCCTGACCACCACAAGGGAAAAGGGGGATCAATGGAAAGCCGCTGAGTGTCCATAAATCTGGCAGTCCGGACCAGAGAGACTGAAGCATCTGGACTGTTTTGCTTGCGTCCGATTCCCTGGCCTAGCGTGTGCATTGACACCAAAAGAGCAGACATTTTGGCACCGTGTGTTTGGGACGTTCTGCCATTTCAGATACTTCTACTCACGTGTGTCAATAAACAAAATGGAAGCACCAATACCCTGCACGCCACCTGCGTTTTAAATTTAGTTTATTTCTGTAAGATGCATCACCGACCCTGCTGTTTGGGAGTCAGAGAGAATTGTGGGTGTTGGGAGGAAACAGGCTCAGCATTGTCTGAACGGCACTGAAGAAGCAACTCAAAAGAACGGCACAGAAAACTCTGACAGTCAGTAATTGTATGAACTGGAAAAATGCATTTGCGTGGATGAGAAAGGTGAGCTTTCAAGACAGACGGCGGTTTCACCTTTCCAAAATTAAGTTGTGGAGAGACTACTAACCCAAAGGCTAGCTTTCCAGATGCCTCAAAAGGGAAAATAAAGTTGCGATGGCTTGCCAATGAGTTATGCGTGGGACGTATGGCCAGGGGTAGAGAGAGATTCCATGTCCTGTTCTGATGCAGCTGAGTGAGTCTGGACCAGAAACAGGTCACCTAGGACCCTAGCAGTCTGAGGCTAGCTATCCAGAAGAACTTCCTGTTCCACCAACATCTTATTCTTCCAGGCCAGAGATCAATCAGACAAACACACGTGCTTTTCTTTTAGGGCCATAACAGATGGCTGACGGACCTCCAGGGATTACAGAATTGATTGTATGGTATGCTGATGCGAGTGAACCATCTGGATTTGAATCGTTTGTCAGGACCGGAGGACCAGAGACTTTGCTCACATCCAAATTACAGGAATAAAATTTTGAATGACCTCAGAATTTAGAACCAAGGCAAAATAACCTTTCCTTGTTAGATTTCCTCCAATTAGTGAATATGTGGTTGGATAGAAAACAGAAAACAGTACCACTCATTTAGGTGGACACAAAAATACTGAGTGTGGCTGACAGCTCTGAGGTTAGATGCACCATTGGCATAGTTGATGACATTACTGTTATGATCTTCATTGCCCACTCTGTCAGCTGAGCTTCATTACCATCCATGGAGGGAACTCAAAAGACACAAGTTTAGTGGAACACTGGCATGCCACGTTGAATTTCAAGCCCCTTGGTTAGTCATGCTTAGAAAAGCGCCAGACTGAACGTCTGTGGGGAGTGCAGTGGAGAAAAGTCCACCCGAGCATAGCACAGAAGGAGCATTTGGCCAGATCGGGAACGTTCACTACGCCTGGGCACCAAACCCTGCAGCCGGGCTATTAAGTCTTGTAGCGCTTGTGTTAGCACTTGCATGCTCCAGAGTGGTATTCACGGGAAAGGCATGCAGACACACGGTTAGCTACACGGCTACAGGCATTCCTCACACCACACACACTTTGTGCGCCTCTCTCTCATACATATGACAGCATTAGGGTGGATAAAACTGGAGAATATGTTCAGGGATTTTAAAGCGCTGCTCTGCTGAGAATCTTTGCTGACCTTCGATTTGCTCTGGAGCGTGATGACTTCAAACCAGGGCTGTTCCAAGTCTGGAGCCTGAGATTTTCACTGTAAAATGGCTTTTTAAAAAAGGATTCAGGTGTACATTTATGGTTATTGTCATGCTGGAAGCATACAGATAAGAAGGTGGGGTCTAAACAGTAGGTTTAAGGTCTTGATGACCACCAGGGTACAGCCATGTTCTACATGTCTCCAGCTGAGGTTCACAGACTTTTTGCTGTCATTAGAATGCACGTGTGGGCAAGGAGCACTAATGACCTGCCCTGGGACATGCCCCAAACATCTTTCAAACATCTTACCTTCTGCCGTAGTAATTCAAGCAGCACATCCTTTTCTATTGCTGCCCAACTGAAAGTAAACAAATATTGCCTTATGAACAGAAAAAAGCTCCCCTTCCAATCTCTATGGTGCAATGCAGATGGTCAAACAGTAAGCAATGAAGGCTACAACTATAAAATTTATACCGACTTCAGATGCACGTCATCTTGGCACTTTTGTGAATTAGTATATATAAACGTTAAAATTTTATTTTCCATATTATGAGCACAGCTTATTATACAAGTTCACGTCTACGTTTTACTTAACACCGTTTACCGAACGTGGTATTTTCTGGTCACGCTGGTATAGTGTGTCAGGCCAGCTTCAGCGATTATGGCAAGTCTCAGAACACCATGTCAAATTCTTTTAAATAGACTTTGGTTTTTGTTCAAAAGCACAAAACCACCCTCCATTTGGAATATGACAAAATTTCAAGGTGAGAAACCTCAGATCATGACTGACGGGATGAAACCCTTAAAGCACCCTGCCTGCTATCCCATCTGTTCCCTGCTGCGAAAGAAAAGGGTCCCAGAGGACCACACCTCAGCAGGCTCTGCCTGACCTGTCCCAGGGACGCTGCTTTGCCAAACTCAGAGCAGAAAACCCGCCGTTTAACTAATGACTCGATGTTTTTCAGTTCTCTCATGTGCTTTCAAATATTCAGTCGCAGCAAGCGGTGCTGCTGTTACAAAAGCAAACCCGGGACGAAAAGTCCAAAGGCTCAAATTACCGAAGCATTTCTTAACCCGATCTCCAGAGTTTTGTGAGACTCTTCGTTTTTAAAACAGAATTCAAGCAGTTATGAATACAATTTACAACATGCTCATTCTTTGTCTTCATGATTTGGCACATATATTAAAGTTTAAAATTTAAGAAAAAACATCCATGACCTTACCCCGATGACAGAGCCCGAACAGACGTTTCTGTGACACTTCACAAGAATCTCAAAACCTTTTCGGAGCAGCTTCAAGAAATGCAACCGTCAAATAATGTTTTAACCATGCATTACTGTGTGGAAAATGGACAGCAAATCAAGTGCCATATATAAAAAAAAAATTTTAGAACTCAGTTTATTATTTTTAATAGGGCATATATACAGGATGTACCAGAGTTTACAAGCTTAAACCTCATGAGACACTAAGACAAGTCACCACTCATATTCCACACAGCGTTAGGTTAAAAAAAAAAAAAAAAAAAAAAACCACCCACACACACACACTGAACATGTGCTCTGCATGGCCTACAACCATTACCATATACCGAACACACACACACGTGCACTACTTTTATGCATAACACACTGTTTATATGCTGAAAATATTTATATTATAATTTACTAATAGTATTAAAATATTAATATTTACTAAAATTTATTATATACATACACACACAAACACAGATTTGTTATTCTGTACCCCTATTTAAAAAGCAATACTTTGCAGTACAATTGAAAAACAACAGAGGTGACTTGCCAGCTAATTTCTGCCTAACACAGATGAGTAATAATTTATGCCACCTGAACAGGCCCATGCCTGACAGGTGAAGAAGCACACGGCGAATGGTTTATAAAGCCAACTCTTCCTTCTTCTTCTCCTCCTCCTGCTGTTTGGCTCTCCAAGGGCCTAGGTAGGAGCTCAGCGCGTTCCACAGGAGTTTAGGGTCCCTGCAGTGGTGCCAGCCCTCCCAGTGTTCCAGCACCTCCTCCTTGCTGCTGAGGAGCGCGCTACACAGCACGCAGTTAAAGGCGGAGCCCTCCCTGAGCACCAAGCCCTCCCCGCGTGTTTCTGTGTCCGCAACCAGCCCTGTGGCAGGTTGCTTGCTCCCTTTAAGGCGCTCACCGGTCCCCTCTAACGCCACCTGCAGGTGGGAGGGTAAATCGCTACTGGCCTTGGGAAAGGAGATGAAGTCCTCCTCCCCCTCCTGCTCCCCCTCCTCCACTTTACAGCCACCACCCGTGACCAGGCTCCTCCTCTCATTCAGTTCCCTCCAGTAGTGAGCAGCGTGCCGTACCAGCTCGTCTTCAGCCTGGCGGCACCCCCTCTGCGCCCCCTCCGCGGGCCGCATAGGCACGTCCTCGCCATGCACGTGTAGCAGGTGCAGACGCATGTCGGCGAAGGTGGGCGTGGTGGCCTGGCAGCGGCCGCATTTAATCTGAAGCTCGACGGGGTCCTCCCGCTCGTGGCCCTGCTCGTCCGCGACGTCCGGCGATGGCACGCTGGAAGGTTGCACGGAGATCGTTAGCAGCACAAAAAAGGCGCGATAATGATAATTAAGGCCATTTATTTATGCCTCTAAAAGCACTTGTCAGATTACCTACGAAAGAAATACAAACTAAAAACTGAAGGCATTCGCCAACTACTTATTTTTTTGCCACTGAATGGCAATGAAAGACATAAGCCAGATTTAGTTAGCAGTGATGAAAGAGGAGCGGGTTACCCTTCGACTGGGATGTCATCCTCGTGCTGGCTGATGGAGGGCTCCACAGTGAGGATGACTCGGTGCACCTCCTTCAGGTGACTGAAGTACACGCCCACGTAGCCGAACGCCTTCTCACAGAACTGACAGGCCAGGGCGCTCCGGGGCCGGCTCTCGGAGAGGTGGAGCCCCTTCCCCTGGGCACCGAGGCCACCTGAGTGGACAAAACCCTTTCGACAGGTGGGGCCACTGTGCGGCCGGCTGCCCGAGTGGATCCTGACGTGTCGCTGGAGATGGTTCCTAAAGCGGAAGCAGCGGCCGCAAACTGGGCAGCGGTGGGGGAGCCGGCTGGCGTGGCCGCCTGCCCCGGCCCGTTGGGGACCGTGCCTCGTAGACTCCTGGCCCGGCTGCTGGGCGTCCGGGCTCCAGGCGCCGGTCCTGTGGCTGAGCATCAGCTCCTGGCCCAGGTGCGGAGGTGGTGCTGACATGGACGACACGGCCACCAGCTGCGGCGGAACCTCCCACATGAGCAGCGGCTTCGGCATGATGCTGCGGTACTTCCTGGAAATGTCAGCTATTTTCTCGTCAGCGCATGCGGGAGTCGGCTTTTCTGACGCTCGTCTCCGGGAAAATGACAACGACCTCTTCTTTCTGGCCTCAAAAGCCATGTCCTCGAAGGCCTTCCTCTTCTTGGTCCTCCTCTTACCTGCGGACTTCAGCAAGCAGACAGCCAGACCCGGTGCGTTGCCGCTGCTGGTCTGCGGCGCACTCTGCCGCAAGCAGCCAGCGGTCCGCTTCTGACTCGCTACTTCTGCGACGGCGGGCGGCGGCACGGCCAACGACAACGTGCTTACGAGGAGCTGAGCCTCCGGGGATGTTGGATGGAGTCGAGCCACGGGTAAAGCAGCGGCCTTCTTCCTGGGGTACGGAAGGATGGGCAGCTTCCCCTTGGGAGGTGAAGGCACCAGCCGGACTGTTTTGCTGAAGACGGCCGGAGAGATGATAGTGGTGGCGATGGTGCCGCCTGTTGGGGGCATGCTCAGCTCCATTAGGCACGGCCTGGTATTTGTACCCTTGTCCTCCGGCTTCACTACCGAGCCGCTGCAGCTGAAGACCGCCGCTGGGTTGGGTGGAGCTCTAGACGTGCTGAATGCCTGAGCATTACCACTGGCTGGGTCGGTGTTGTCTTTGTTTGTGCGACTTGCTGGCCCAGGACTATCTGTTACCAAGCTAGTGGCAAGTATGTCTGAAGGACCCAAGACCGTCAGCTGAGCAGGGTCCAGAAGCTTGGCGGGCGCGCAGACGTCCGCACGTTCCACCTTTCTATCTTGAGCTGCCGCCTGTACTGGCTGAGCCACCTTACTGGAAAGTTTTTGCCGTTCCTGCACTCCGGTTTTTTCTGGCTGGCCTTTGCTCCTGGCAGGCCGATACCTGGGAATCGGCAGCTTCATGTTTCTGTCGACGGAAGCGTCCCTCTGGACCACCCCTGTCTGGGATGGGGACTGAGAGGACACCGAGGTAGGCAGGGCCACCAGGGAGTAGGTACCTTCCTTCCCAGCCACCTGCATCAGAGCAAAGTTCTGGGCTGGGACCACAACGGACCTGGGACTGACCGGTGTAGTGGCCTCAGGGAGAGCGGAGGAGGGGCAAGAGGAGAGCACAGCTGGGGCGGGTGCCGTGGTGGGAGCTTTTGGGGCAATATTCCGGAACTGCAGGCTCTTAGTTTGATACGGCGACCTTGGGTCATCTACCAAAGCAAAAATACTTGTGTAAACACGTGTAATGGCACTGAACTTAGCCAGGTCGTTTTACGCAAAGTAATTTTATCTTTCAGGAGCCTGAATAACTCAAGCGTAAATGTTTGAACTTCTTTAAGGGACAAATTAAATTTTTTTTTTTTTTTTTTTTTAACATTCAAATACTACTTCAAATACTACTATGAGCAATCTACAATGATATGTATCTGTTCATTCACTGCCATTATTTCACCAATTGAAACTTTGAACTGAACAGATAGGATAGATTTTGTCTTGGAAATATGATTAGGGTAAATTTTAAATTTGGTTCAGAGGTGATACCATCAGAGGAATGGCTTGTTTCCTCAGCTTTCAGAGCCATCAATGTGATATAATCTGTGTATGTTCTAGGACTGGGGTGGACGGGCCTCACAGACGTTACTGATCGGAGATGATAATAAGGAAAGAAAAACAACATGCGTGAGCTGGAAAAGGTTGAAAAACAAAGGCCGATAGTTGCTATGCAACAACTGGAAACGGAGGAAAATCTTTTAATAAACCGCAATTTAACATGCTTTCCTTAAAATCCAGAAACCTTTGGTGTTTCTTCTGTCTACCTGCTTGTATGATAAATGAGGGAAGTCAAAGTTGTAATGTGTGTTCCCCTGCTGAACTTCACTTTGTTAAACGGGTGCACGTGTGTACACGCACGCATACGTGCGGTCAATTCATTTCAGCTAAAAAAAAAAAAAAAAACGGGAAGACTGAACGAAGTCTCGATCCTCTGGCATCGGATGGAGCATCAGGCTCTCGTGCTGCCACAAGCACAGGAGTTGCGAGAAAACGGATTCTGAAGCTGTTCGTCTCAGGACTGAATCACAGTCTCGCCCTTTGTGCTTCACAGCTTGTTATGGTGGCCGGCTGTATTGCCAGCAGAGCCCAGAGAAGCGTGACCTCCCGGTGACCTCGGTCCGGCTGGCCGGCATGCATCACAATGGCTTAACGTTTCACGAGCAGGTCTGACACAGGCCGAAACACCAGGCCTCAGCGTGTAGCATTTCACTGCGGCTGTACACTTTTAAAAGTAATAAACACATCTGTGGAGACGGAACTGATTAAACTGTTAATCCATAATTTTTTTTTCATATTGCAACAGAATAACAGATCTGTGACTTTTCTGGACTGGAGAGCCATGTGTCAGCTTTGTTAAACCAGTGTTCCTGATGGTTATTTAAATGGCTAGCTCTATGAGATTTTGTGTATTATTTTGGTCCTGGACCAAAAGTGTAGAAAGAAGGCCCCACTCACAGTTGAGTGTGGCCGCTGTTCATATAAAGGGTTAACACTGTGAGAGGTACACCACCTCCTTTTGTATCACCCACCCTTTAAAAATACATTTGAAAATACTTCACCAGTGATGTGGGGGCAGGAAATCTGTGCACAGGACTGCAGGACTGTCAGATCAGGTAGGATTTAGACTTCCGCTGCTCAAGATTACATTGTGCTCCATGCCTGGTGTAACTGGAATGCAGACTGTTACATGGCTGTAATTGTTACCCAATTCACCCCGCCCCCCCCACCCCACCCCAGACAGAGGTAAAGCAAACCGGTACGGGGGGGGGGGGGGGGGGGGGGGGGGGGTGAGGGGGGCGGGACCACCCACACCAGCTATATGGGGGTGACGGGGGGTGTGGCGCCCCCGGGGGGGTGGGCCCGGGG
>JABJVR010001521.1:0-19017 GCA_025773905.1 Chitala chitala
GAACCACTGTACCGCACAGAGAAACAGGGACAGAACCACTGTACCGCACAGGGAAACAGGGACAGAACCACTGTACCGCACAGAGAAACAGGGACAGAACCACTGTACCGCATACAGAAACAGGGACAGAACCACTGTACCGCACAGAGAAACAGGGACAGAACCACTGTACCGCACAGGGAAACAGGGACAGAACCACTGTACCACACAGGGAAACAGGGACAGAACCACTGTACCTTACAGGGAAATAAAGACACTGTACCATACACAGACGTAACAGATGTGTAGAAATGTAATGTGGCAGAGTTCTTCTGTCCCCTAGCCATACATTGTAGCACAGAGTACTTGTACTTCTGTCCTGAAAACACAGGTGAACAAACGGCTATGGGCACAAACAAGTATGTTAATACAAGACACATGCTAGTTACATAGAGCGAAGCAGCGATAGCATCAGTAGAGTTGGTCTGGGCTTATTGAGACAGAGGAACAGGGGTGAGGTCGGTGAGGGCTATTTTTTGCAGAGGGAAGGCTGCCTTGTGGGCTTTGGTATGGGAGTGTCAGGCTCCTAGTGCAGGCTCCAAAGCCACTTCAGTGGGACACGCTGGCTCTGGTTCAGCCTCAATCCCAGCCTTGGCAGCCTGGTGATGAACAGTCACCAAATCACACAGGGGACACTCCTTGATCGTTAGTGCCACTTTAGATTTTTTTTTTAATGGCTCAGAGTCTTTTTGCATTATTCCCATCTGTTGTGCTTCACTGGGCCGTGCGGTCGGTCTCTGAGGCACCATACCAGGGCCAGATTCCTTGCGTGGAGCTGAAGCAAAGTGGAAGCGTTGCAAAGCACTCTGGGTGTCACATTTTAAAGGTCTCCATCACAGACACGGCTGCTCCATTAGCAGTGGTAATTAAAAAGCGGGTCATGTTGTTGTCGCAGCAGTAAGGCTTCCTTTCTACTGTACCATGGCCTTTCCAGGGAAACCTGGGTGCCTGAAGGCTATTCTTTCAAATATTGGAGAAACCCCCCCGGCAGTTGGCTCCTGCTTCAAGATCCTCTCTTTCAAATGGCAGTTTGAACTACATGACTATAGTTCTGCGGGGCAAAGAAACAGTGATATAATAATCTGCCACCTGGTGGTTGGGTAGTTAATGAGCCAAGAGTACTAGCTGAGGTCCCATTCCTTCTAAATGTACCACAGAACCTATCAACGTATGTTAAAGACTTGTAGTAAAATACTGACCTGTATAAGTTAGTAAAGGGGAGCAGCAATGAGTCTTATGGGTTATTTTGGGGCCAAGGTGAAGCGTGAGGAAACAGTGCAGTCAGGTGCACTCTGGGAGAAGGTATGTATCATGGAGACTGAGGGCCCTCAAGCCACCATTTATCTTTGGATAAAGCTGTGCTGCCCTGAAGAGCCGGGAGTGAAGCAGAATGGGATTGGGGGGGGCTGCATCACACTGTGACTCTGAATAGCCGACCGAGACACACAGGTTGAGCTGGCACCTTACGCACATCGCAGCTGCGTGTCAGTTATGTTTCACTCTCACATAACTGCAAATGCTTCTTTTGTTTTCTTGTCTTTTACAACAACCTGTTGACAGCAGGTTCATCTCCTAGTGACCAAAAGCAACGTATACTCGGGTCTGGCAGGGTGTGTGTTTAGTGCAGCATGAGGTAAAAGGGGAGGTAGTTCAGAACTTGGTGAGCATTTGTTGTGTGTCTTTGTGGTGTAGAGGCTTAAGCAGTGTGTGTGTGTGTGTGTCTCTCTCTCTCTCTCTTTCTCTTAAGCAGTTGTCTGTTTTGTTGTGTCTCTACAGTGCAAGACTCTGTCTGGGGTGTGTGACCACATCATCTCCCTCTCCTCTGACCCGGTGGTCTCCCAGTCTGCCCACCTGGAGGTCGTCCAGCTGTCCAACATCAAGCCTGCTGAAGGACTGGTAAGGGCCTACTCTGACCCTTTGTGGGAATCGGCAGGATCTCGGTGTGAGGGTGACCGAGCTGAGTGAATGAATATGTAATATGAGCAGACATTCTGTGAAGTGAGGTTTATGGGGACATGCTTGGTGAACTCAGGCCAGGGATAGGCTTGGATCTGAGATATTCTTCCACTGCACAGTTTACAGCAATTACACATAATTACTACTGTGGATTCCATTTAAAATACTGGGTATATCCTGTGGTGTGTCTGTCTTTAGTTTCTGTGTGTGTGTATGTGTGTGTGTGTGTGTATGCACAAGTGCACTTGAATATCGCAACATTTGTGTATATGTGTGCATGTGGATGTGTGTGTGTAATAGAAAGAACATCTTTGACGCACTTGGATGTGTTTTTGTGTTTGAAAAAGCACTTTTCAATATCAGACTATGAGCAGGTAAAAAACCGACAGTGTCCAGTTGTGTGTATGCACGTTGGTGTGTTTAACATTGACTGTGTCTGCGAGTATGACGTGTGTTTGTGTGTGTGTATGGGAAAGGAGCATGTGTACATGTTGGAGCACAGGCATATGTGTGTGTCTTAGTGTGTGTGAGATAATGTGTGACAGAACAACTCTGTGACTTCCTACTCCAGATTTCTGTTAAAGAAGTCTCTTCGTCCCTTTGTCCCTCAGGGCATGTACATTAAATCCACATATGATGGCCTTCACGTCATCACTGGAACAACTGAAGGAGTAAGAATTTGTTTCTGTCTCTTATAAAGCGTATCTCATATCTGTTAACCTTTTATGACCAGTTATAAACTCTGAACAGTTGTGCGGGTGTGTATGCATGTTTCCATGTGGGTGTATAACAAATGATCTACACTTTAAGTCTACCGTGTACACTTAACCAGTGGCTCTCAACCTTAAGAACAAGGCCCCAACCATGACTAACAGCAAATCTTGCGACCTTTGTGCATTAATCTGCGTGTATAACGGCTGATAACCATATGTATGACACCACATCTATATTTTCATTTGTGCCTTTACTGAACTCACCAATATTTTGGTGGGGGAGGGGTATCCCCTGTAAAAAAATAGATAATAGTAGATAATTTAAGACACCCTGTTTATACATGCTATGCTATAAGTTGCTTGAATTCTCATTTTCCTGTGGGGTCAGATGTTGTGTGCCACACGTTAATTTGTGGTGGGCCTCATGTCACCTGTGGTCTGCCAGGTTGAGAACCACCATTCTGAATGTCCCCCCTTTCCCTATCTCTGTTTCTTTCTCTCCCTCCTCCTTGCCCCTTTCTTTTCCCCCTTCTTCCTTTTGTACTTATTCCCTCACCCTCTGCCTCTTTCCAGTCCCCAGCTGATCGCTGTAAGAAGATTCATGCTGGGGATGAGGTCATCCAGGTGAACCAGCAGACAGTGGTGTGTACATCGCTTTTTTCTCCACCGTCTTTACTCCGCTGTTGCTTCTGTCTCTGGGCCGCTACGCTCTGCTCGGTTCAAACTCCCAGCCGGCTGCTGTCAGAAGTGGGCAGGGGTTCCTGTGTACATCTCCAGTGTTCAACAAGTGCTTGGTAGTGGTGGATATGGGTTACCTGCATCTATAAAGGATTGAACACGATCTATACTGGTCAGCACTGGACATGTTTGAGTGTGCAGCTGGGTGAATAATATTGTCAAAATGGGTCAGTTCTGAATAGTGGTGGGTGTGTCTCTGTACCTGTAGGTGGGTGTGTCTCTGTACCTGTAGGTGGGTATGTCTCTGTACCTGTAGGTGGGTATGTCTCTGTACCTGTAGGTATAATATGGTCAGTTATTGGATAGGGTGTGCTCTTAACAGTACACCTGGTCTAGTTGTTGTCAGCACTGGGCAGTTGAGTGGGACTCTGTGTGTGTGTGTGTGTGTGTGTGTGTGTGTGTGTGTGATTGTCTTTGTAGTGTTAAACCCTGATCAACAACAATCATCTGTACTGGACAGGATTGGAGTGTGTATGAGGTTGTGTTTTCCGCCCATGACTGCAATAGGTTCTGCTCAGTACCGGGTTTTTTAAGTGCGAGTACACATCAAAACCAGGTGGGATCCATACTGTTGAGGTGTGTGAGAGAAGATGCTTGTGATTGACAGGTGACATCACTGATTTTGGTCAGTGGAACTCATTGTCTCAGTGGCCGAATGCCTGGAGTTGGTACCGGTCGGACCTACTTGGTGGTGGGCATGGTGATGTTTTTTGTCAGAATACAACCCTAGACTGTACAGTGATTGGCGCTGAATGTGGTTGTTTTTGCGGCGTTTACATGTTTGACAGTGACTCTTTTTAGTGGGCGAGCCTGGCCTGCTAGCTCCCTCTAGAGGAAGTGGCACAGTCACATGGCCTGTGTCCACTTGTGGGACAAGCACCCATGATCCCCCCAATCAAGTTTTGGGACTGGCCAAGCACATACAGCTATGCCAGACTGGGTCCCCAAAATCCAGCCCATCTCAGTCTGTCTGTGTGGATGTATTGTACACATGTTGTTCTGCATTAGCATGTATATGACAGTGTGTGTTGCTAGCTTTTGAGTGAAATACTTTCACTTTTTTTCTAGACCAGTGTTTCGTATTCTTCTTGGGTAAGGTACCCCTTGAAGTCTTTAACAGGATTATCCTCCTATCTCGAAACTTAAAAAGCAGTGTAAGTCCCACACGCCTGGGAGTTGGTCTATCTTGAATCTTTTGTTCTGCAGGTTTCACACCATTGAGGTGTTTAAAAAAATATTTGTCATTCTGAAAAATACACCCTATTTGGATGCACCCCCTTCAGGTACCCTTGACGAAGCACTGGTCTAGATGTAGAGTTTCACATTCTGAATTTTCCTCTGTTCAATAATGCTTTGCTGATCAGCTCGTGCTCCCATACAGCCAGCTAGAATGTTTTCTCCTGTGCTGGAATGTAGTTGATTTTATTTATGAAACAGTTCTGCAGCTTGAAACTGTTGTGATCGTGTCTGCATGAGCTGCAAAGCATTTTTGTAGTAATGCAAATGTTGCCAGTGTGTCTCAGTGCATGAGCATTTAAGAGACTGAAGAGTTTACTTAGGACAAAGTTTGTGTCTGTGTGTGCCTTTGCATGTGTGCACATGCTTGTGGACTTTCATCTGCTGGTTTCCATAGACGAAGTGGCAGTGTGCGTGTCAAGGTAGAGTTGCGGTTTACGTCAGTGTGTGAGAAACGTAATTCTGCACCAGTGCATGTTTACCCTTTTTCCATTCGAATGTGTGCTGACTGTCTGCTGTTTGCTGCAGGTGGACTGGAAATATGTAGGGAGGGTGGCTGGAGGTGTGTAAGTGTGCCCATTGCATCTCTTGGTTGCTTTAGGTCAGCTGGTATCATGTCTGCGTGCGCATGTCTTCTCGTGTGTGTGTGTGTGTGTGTGTGTGTGTGTGTGTGTTGACTCTGTGTCTGTCGGTTGCTGTAGGTGGGCTGGCAGTTGAGGAACTTGGTGGGCGCTCTGCGTGCGGACCCCAGCGGTGTGATGCTGACGCTGAAAAAGCGGCCGCTGAGTACGCTAGGCTCCGCCCCTGCGTTGCTAAAGAACATGAGATGGAAGCCACTTGCCCTGCAGGTAGGCAGCGTAGCCGCTCGTCATGCAAGCTGTTGTCACAGGCCACGCCCTTGCCTTTGTGACTGACACCTGCAAAGGTTTTGCTTCGTGTGCTGCTTGGGGTCTAAGGACATTCTCCTGTTGCCCCGTGTCTACAGCACTTGTACATCTCAGTGTCTATGAGAGTCATCTCATAAGTGACAACAATGCAAGTCTGATGCAAGACTTACGTTGCAGAGTCTTTGTAAATAACTGCTTAGTTTTCAGAGTGAGTCACTGTGTGTAGGACTCCTTTGTTCCAAAGTGAGTCAGTGTGTATAGGACTTATTTGTTCCAGAGTGAATCACTGTGTATAGCCCTCCTGTGTTTCCAGAGGATGTTGATGTTTATAGGACTCCTTTGTTCCAGAATGAGTCATTGTGTATAGGACTCCTTTGTTCCAAAGTGAGTCTGTGTGTATAGGACTTCTTTGTTTCAGAGTGAGTCACTGTGTATAGGACTCCTTTCTTCCAGAGAGTCACTGTATGTAGGACTCCTGCATTTGCACAGCAAGCTGATGTTTATAGGACTCCTTGGCATCCAGAGTGGAGTCACTGTGTGTAGGACTCATTTGTTCCAGAGAGTCACTGTATGTCGGATTCCTGCATTTGCACAGCAAGTTGATGTTTATAGGACTCTGTTGTTCCAGAATGAGTCACTGAATGTAGGACTCCTTTGTTCCAAAGTGAGTAAGAGTGTATAGGACGTCTTTTTTTCAGAGTGAGTCACTGTGTATAGGACTCCTTTCTTCCAGAGAGTCAATAAAATAAAATGAATCTGCGCAATTATGATGTGTCACTATATATAGGACTCTGTCTATCTTCTGAAAAGCTCACTTTTTAGTAGTGAGTCATTATGTATAGGACTCCGGTGTAGATGGATGAATGTGTATATGACATCTTTCCTAAATACCTTGATTTGTAGGATTTAAACAGGCTACCCATAATTACTTCAGAAAATAGGCTGTGAAAATGTTTCTGTGTAATATGGATTTTGTTATATCCCATTTTACACTTAAAAGATGTTTTTTTAAAAACGTGGTCAATGCAAACTCAGTTTTCACATAATTATATTTACTCTATTTCTTTTTTTTGTGCTATTTCTGTTTCTGGTACAGATAGTTCTGATACCTAAAGGAGACTTTTTACATTGTGTAAAAAGGCTTTTACATTTTTACATGGTATTCAGTGCTATGCTCAGACCGATAGTCACTGAGGTAAATGAAGTCAGTAGTAGACTCAGTGAGGTACATTCAGGTGAAGCATACCTATGGACTGCTTCCAGTTTTGCACTGATGCCTGAATTCTGCCAGGCTGACTTTGGAGGGGTGTCCCAGCACAATCACCAACAACACATCTCATTTCCAAATCCAATAATGTGACCCATAAATTGTTCAGCATTTTTGCTCTTAGCGCAGCCCCCCCCTCGCTGCACCTAGATTGTCCCTTCCCTCATTACCTCCTGGAACCTTCTCTACTCTCCTTCCATCTCTCTGTTGGCTCAGCACACAGTGGTGACGCAGATAGCTGAATCCACCAGCAGATTTAGTTCTGAGACTGATGTTTCTTCAGGATGCAGCAGTGCCGCACTTTGCTGAAGGGCAGCACAGCATGGCAGTCTGTCTCACTGGCTACCTACACAGAGGCCAGAGGTTGGCTTGTTGGACTAGAGATTGTGGAATCTCTAGTCCTGAAAGGTGGTCCTCATAGACATACAGACATGACTCCCATCGTGGACGTGTGCGCAAAACAATCATTAAATTCTTTTAGCCTAATTTATCCCATTCTTTTCATGATGTTGATTCTTGTTGATTCCAATACTTGGACTGTCCTGTACTGGCCGCTCAGTGCCTCACACACCTTCTCTGCATCTGGGTCACGCTTTGTTTACGTTGACCACCCCTCATCAAATGCACTCCTTTTGCCAGGCGTCAATTTGGGCCCCGTTTGTGAATGAGCTGCAGGAGACAGGACCTCCTGCATGCCGCACCAAGTCTGCAGTTACCCATAGTGGCGGATTCAGCAGGGGCAGAACATATTGTATCGCAGTGTTACTGTACTGTGGCTGCAGGAACTTAGAGCTCTGCACTGCTTGCCTGTCTTTAACGGGTGCGGAGCCTGAGTTAATTTTAGCCAGGAAACCACTTCAGCTTCTCACTGTGCTCAAGGTTCCTGACTCTATGTTTATTGCTCAGAGGCTTGTTCATGTCCCAGCAGCCTCCGCTCCCCTCTCTAGCCACGCTGCTGCTTCTGGTGTTAATCTGGAGGAATTCGCTTCAAACGTTCTTTGTGGATAACCTTTTGGAAAGGCCTTCCGTTCACCCCTTGTCAAAAAATCCCCACGCTGATTGCGCTGACTAACAAAAAATGGTTCTTTGCTCTAAAATGTCATTTTACCAAAGACGGGGAAATGCAGAAACACAGCGTGTGCTCACCTGGTGCAGTGTGCTGCTGGTGGGATCGCGGGTGCGGGCCTGTGTTGTGTGTTCAGCGCTGCAGTGTGTCTTCTCTGTGTGCACAACCACGTTTGGTGTACCTTTACAAGAGGCAATGGGGCAGCCTGTTGTGGGAAACAAGATGGGATTGCTTGAGACAGTTATTTCTGGTACTGGCTGCAATTATGGGTGACCTGGTGTGTTACAGCAGCTGTGTTTAAATGTTAGTCTCTCATGTGGACTGTACAGCTGTATTGTGCTTTAGCCTCTTTTATTGCATACCAGCGTTGTTCCCTCTATGGTGTGTCAGAGCAGACTGGCATAATGCTGCTCTGCCTTCAGACTGCCCTTTCTGGCCAGCATAACTCTTATCAAATTAATTCTGGGTTTAACTGCTCTATTTTGAAACAAATGTGTCGGCTATCATGTATTTCCTCTCTGTGTTTTTTCCCCAGTTCTTCATTTCCCCATTGCTGACAGAATGTTTACTGTCCAGCTCTGAAACTGTAAATTGCTCAAAGTATTGCAAAATCTGGTCATATCAAAAACAGAATTTCTCCTGCTTGGTGCCATTTCACACATTTACTCCTGTCATTAATGTGATCAGCTGACAGCTGTAACTTTGTTACTAGGTCAGTTTGCCTCTTCTCTTGTGATACGGATTGTTCACACCTTTATTCTCTGTGCTAATTCACTTAGTTAACTTTTAGTGTGATCTGGTTGTATTATTTCACAGCTTTTATTGCTTTTGTTATTTTTTCACGTTCTCTATGTTATTTGCATGACTTTTTGTCCCCTGTTTTGACATGTTTTTCACTCTGTGCTGTTAGCTGTTGCTGAATTTTCTGTATAACTGATGGACATCCATGGGCCTTTAAAGGCTAGTCTTTTTGTTTGACAAACACCTCGTTGGATGAAAACTTTGTATGGAAATAATTTTCAACTTTACCTAGAGTTAATCTGGGTTTTTTTGTAGGTAATTCATTTCTTTGAAAAACAAAATGACTTGAATGTAAAAATACAGCATATTAAATAAAATTTGATTTTTGCTTATTAACCACCGTCACATAAAATATGACGACTTCACTAGATAACAGTTGCTGTTTTGATGCGTGATGTGTTTTTACTTTCTTAATGACATTAACACTGAACACTGCGACATTGTATTATAACACCGCATGTAGTTCTGTAGCTGAAGAGGAACACACAGATACAGTCTGAATGAGAATTTGCTCTGGGTTTATGCTGCTGGCTCATAGGTCAGTTATGCTGTACTTCATTGCTTCTGTCTGTTTCTCCAATTAGCCAATCATTCCCAAGAGCCCTACCAGCAGTGTGGCCACGCCCACTAGCACTATCAGCACCCCCTCCAAGCGTGACAGCTCTGCTCTCCAGGACCTCTTCATTCCACCGCCCCCAGCTGAACCCTACACCCCCAGGTGTGCCCCCACTTTCTAAGAAGAGTCAGGGTAGCTTCAGGGGTAGAGGACGCACTTATTTTCTCATGTGTGCTTTGGCGTGCTCCAAGTAACTGTTCTTTACTGCCATCCCTTGACTTTAGCTTTTGTGGTTTCCCAGTCATTGCCATATAGTGACTTACCTGCATCATTGCCTGTGTAGGTATGCTAACCGATGTTTTACCTGTACAGTGATTCTGTGGTACATTTAACTGTTTATACTTAAACCGCAAATTAAGTTAATCTCTTTTCTTCCTTTGTGAGTATATACCTGTGTATCTGCCAGTCATTTCTATTGCGCGCCTTATAAAGTTTCTTTTAGTGCTACAATCATGATGTTCTGCTGAACCTTGTATTTGTAGAGATGAACAAGGCAACCTGCCTAGTGATGACCTTTCCCGTCACCATGGTAGTGTCCCTGTTGCCAGGGGCTCGGAGTCACCAAACTCGTTCCTGGATCAGGAGTACCGCAAGCGCTTCCCTTTGGGAGAAGAAGAGGCGGTGCTCTACTGTTATGAGTATGACAAGAGCAGGGGGGCATCCTCAGGACGACGAGACAGCACGCCCACTTATGGTAGGTCTGGGGGAGGCAAAGGGTCAAGATGGCAGGGGCAAGAGTTAAATCTTCTGCAGGTGAATTGGATGAGGATGATAGTAGATCTGGCATGCCCATTGTTTCTTTGTGGGTTTTCATCCTATCATAAATTTCCTTTCATTGCTGAATGTATTTTGCATGCATTTACCTCCAAACTGGTTTCCACGTTGTATGTATTTTGTCACTTACATCTTCATCAAAGTGCATGGGTTCATTGGTTTCCAGTGCCTTGGCTTGAGCTGTGACTTTATGGTCAAAACATTGTGTGACTAACCCATTCTGTCTTAGGTGGTGGGATGTTTGGGGACCATTTTTAACATAACTTACACTTAGTTGCTGCCTCAAATACTTGGAGTTAACCCACAGATGCACAGTGAGAACATGTGAACCTCAAACACAGCATCAAGGGCTGAATTTAGATTTGGGGGAGAGATAAACCCATAAACCCAGAGATAAACCCATAAACATTCAGAAATGTGCAAATAGGTTGTCGCCTGTCTGAATCACTACGATACATGTGCTTGTGTTTCTGTGTGACTGTTGCATGTCTGATCGTTTGCCTGTACCTTGACGATGCTGCTACATGCCTACCTTTGTGTGAGTGTGGCCGTGTTTCCTCCCCAGGCAGACTGCGGCCCATCTCCATGCCCGTGGAGTATAACTGGGTGACGGATTATGATGATCCAACCAAGATGAAGAGAGAAGGCAGGAGAGGTGCGTGTTGTAGAGTGGGGCTTTAAATTAAGGGGTGGAGCTTTGGAAGGGTAAAAGCAAGCAGTGGTGCTGAGAATGGAGCTGTGATGAATTTAACTAGGACTGAACTGGCCCTGGGCACAGGCTGTATAGGCCAACGCTAGGCGCGTGTCTATAGGGGTGCCACTGGGTATGAACACTCTGATTGGTGGTGAAATTGGTTACAATTTAAGGGGGACCAGCCAAAATCTTGTCTAGGGCACCAAACTGGTCAGGGCTGACTCTTCTAAGGAATGACCTGAAGGTGGAGCTGATGACTTAACTGAGGACCTATTGGGCAGTGCGGACATGACACAGGGGCAGAGACGTCGCAGTGGCTGATGACGCTGGCCTGAAAAATCCCCATGGCGAGCAGGTGGTCCTCTTGCTTCCCCAATTATCACCTCTGCTGGTGGAGGAATCTCAGCATGTTCCGTCTGCAGCATGTGATCCTCGTCTCTGGAAGGAGTCTCTGGAAAACAGAACAGTTTGTGCCAGTTTGTCCTTCGCTCTCCATCCCTTTGTATAACTTGCTGCGCAATTCTGTAAACTGGATATACCACCAGAAGTAGAGGGGGAGTGATGGAAGTTTCCGGATATGCTCAGGCTAATTATGCACTTCTTGTGGGTTTAGACCAAAGGAATGCCCTTTTTATAAAGTACTACTGGCTTCATAAGTAGATGGTTCACATACTGACCATAAGCAAACTGTGCAGAATTGCTGCTTTATAGGAGGGCCTTCTGAAGCTGACGTTTGCCACAAAACAAATTACCGTACTTACATTAAGGAAAATTTCAGGGCTTGTAAGAAAGACTTGGAATCACAATGAACAGTTGTCAGCGTGGAGACTCTGACGTGCGTAATTCAACCTGATGTCCCACATACTGTACACACATGAACACATGCGCACACACACAGAGAACAGGGTAGACTAATTAGAGTGGTGTTTGAGGCAGATTACACGTAATGTTCTCAATGTTATTCTGGTTAATGAGTTTCAGTGCCGGGGGGACTGGTCTTATTTCGTAAGACAGGACACTGATGACTTGCTTTCTTTTCCTTTTTATTGATCTGTCTCCATCTTTTAGTTCCACACTCGTATGCTGACACAATATAATCCATGAATGTCATAAGAGCTGAGTTCAGAATGCACCAACAGTAGTTTATATGCACAGCATCAAGGAAAACTGATTATTATTAGCAGCGTGTATCTCTCTTTATCTTTTCGTACATCTTCCTCTGAAAAATGATCAGTGCTTTACGGAGAAGACTGTTCGTAGCTAAGATTCTGGAGACACTCCGTTGCCATGACAACTCCATCAGGAGTTCTCTGGGGTGTTTTTTTGTCCCTCTGGCTGTTGCTGAGTAACCACAGAACATGTGGGGTGGGAACACAGGTGGGGGGGGGATTAAGGTTCTAGCAATTTTTTTAATGATTTGATCTATGAAGATAAGAGGTTAGAGTTTTGAGCTGCTAATTCCAGGTGTCCACTTGGTTCTGGAGAAGGTCCAGCACCTTTGACTGTGGCTCTCCCAAAATGCTATAACCTCAGTGTCTGTTTGCATGTACGTGTCTCTTGGTTGTCCCCCCTTCCAGAAAACTCCCTGCTGAGGTATGTTAGTGAGGACAAGGCACCGCCTGAGGAGCACCACACACGCAGCGGCAAGCGCGGGAAGCGGAAAGGGGAGAAGAGCAACAGCCCCGGCCACTACACCTTGCTGCCCTCTCTCCAGATGGAAGTGATGAGGCAGGAGTCCATGTCCACGCCCAGCTCGGACTCTGCCTCCCTGTATCAGGTGTGCACACTAGAAGCCAGGGTGTCTAGAGCCTTACTAGTGCACAGCAGGCCAGCTATACTGTGCCTCACCAAGGGTGTGTCCCTGCCTTACGTGAACGTCACAATACATCATAGCGCTTCTTTCTGTCTTTGGCATTATGTGATCGTGGGGGTATGTATGTAAATGTGTGTGGTTAGAAATCACCTTGGCATTTTTGTATGCAGTCTTCCCCCCACCCTCACTCCACTCCAGTGAATCAGCTCACAGCATGTCAGAAAAGCTGTGTGTGCCCATCGCAATGGCAGCTCACCTGTTCGAGTGTTGACGTAGCAGCAGAGAATGAACTTCAGTGTTAACTGCTAATGTGCCGTGTTAACCGATGATGCATTTTAGTATGAAATGTTGGTCCATCGAGGGTGTTGTTCTTCTCCCAGTTTTTCTCTGCATTCTGTGCGGGTTTAGAGCATCTGTAATTGCCCTCTGAACGTGCTGAGAGCGAAGGCTGTGAGCTGGGATTGGAGCAGATTGTCTCACCTAAGTGTAAAAAGTGCTACAGATGGTGCTCTTCTGTTTTGGAAACAGATTGTGATTCACTGTATGCCTCTGTGTTAAAGAGTGTGTATCAGAGCTATGTGTGTGTCTGTGTAAAGTGTGGGTTGTAAATGTAAAAACTAGCCAATGGTAGCACCAGGAATGATTTTTGGGGGGGTTGGAGAACCAGCAAAGCAGAACAGGTCATGTAAATGTGGTGGTTGTGGGGGGGGGGTTAACCTGACTAATAACACCTGTTATGGTATTGTGTGAGCAACCTTTAGAAGTGCGCATTTGTGTTTGTGTGTAAAGTGTGCAAATGCAGTATGTTTGCGTAGAGTGTACAAGTAAGAGCAGTATGTCCGTGTGTGTGTAAATGGGATATATATGCGTGTGTGTGTGCGCGAGATTTGGTAAGTGGCACGCTGGCAGATGGCTGAGTTGTGGGTGCGAGCGGACTCGGCTGAGCTGTCGTCCCGTCCGTCGCTGCGGTGGGGGCTGTGTCATCGCTCTTTGTCTGGGTGCCAGAGTGGGGGAGCTAACAGGGCTCCTTCTGTGCTCATAATCATGCAGCCCTGCAGGCAAGTCAGTGCCAGACCCCGGCTTGCTGAGAGGCTGGCTGCTGCCCCAGTACCACGCCATCCCTGAGCCCCTGTGCACTGGCTAGGTCCTGTGTGTGTCACTCCCACTCTGACCGGTTCCTGTCTGCATCCCTCCCTGTACGATTGGCCCCTGTGCATTTCTCTATGTTTCTGGTTTGTCCTTGTGTGCATCCTACTGTCTCTGACTAGTTCCTGTTTGTAACCCTGCCTGTGTTACCTGGTGCTGTGTGTATGTTTCTCCTGCTTGACAACTGCATGTTTAACACACAAGCTGCACACACTGATCGCGGCGCCATTTTGAGGTGGTGAAGCAGCTTTTTTAGATGTTTGAAGTAGAGTTTCAGTAAATCCTTGCTTTGGTTCCTCTGCATTTCATTGTCCATGCTTTATCAGTCAACCTTCTCCCAGTTCTCCTCCATGTGTTTTCTCTCTGTAAGCTTCTTCCTCGCCTCTGTCTTCCTCCCTGTTGTTTGGAGCAGATCGGTGTTTACATCATCGCTCTGTGGGCTTCCTGTAACCTGCCAAACCAAGCTCTATATATAGAAGGTATGACAGGTTACAGTGATCATTCCCAGTCTGGGTGATGGAGGCCTTGCTGGTGGTGACTTTCACAGGGTTATGTGTCCGACTGTGCAGGAGTAGGTGTGTGCTAGTGTGTATGTGTGTGTGTGTGTGTGTGTGTGTGTGCGCGTGCGTGCGTGCGTGCGTGTGTCTGTGTGCAGGAGTGGATCTGTGTTAGTGTGTGTGCATGTGTGCCATCTTGGGACTGGACATAGTTCTTCAGTTTTCTCATGTGCAGGTTTAGGTCCAAAATCCAAAGAAAATGGGTCTAACCTTAGTGCTTACAGGAGAACATAATTTGGTTCTTTGTAAGAGATCGTGAGTGAGCGAGCGTCCGCCTGTCAATGGCCACATGTCAATGGCAGCGTGTCATGGACAGAAGGCATGCTGCCGATGCGTGTGTTTGTCTGAGCTTGTTGCCGAACACAATGTTGATAGCGGGGTTAATCAGGTATATTCACCACAAGATAATTACAAACCCTGCAGGTGCCAAATTAGTCTGCCTGGTCCTTAACCAGCCATGGCTAAAATAATCAGTTCCAACCATGGAAGAACTCAATTAGTTCCAGAAACACTATCATTAGTGTAATACCAAGGCAGAGAGCAGGAGGGAATATCTAAGCTGGGATATAATCATTAAGTGCTGGGACAAGCTCTAATATCAGTGTGTACTGGGACAAGCTTTTAAACTAGCACTGTAATGGGGTAAGCCTCTGTACCTGCATGTACTGGGACAAGCATTTATACCAGTATGTACTGGGGAAAAATTTATACCAGGTCATGCACCAAATACTGCAGACTTGTGAAAAAACTTCTGTAGGGTGTAGTAATTGTGTCATTTTTTACCGGTTAGGTTCTGTTAAATTAGACTATAATGAAAGGTAGTTAAGAGGTTTGAGGAGAATTGCTGTTCACAGCAGTTGTAATTGATCATCAATATCTGTGCTCCAGGGGGAGGTATGTGAGCTAGGAGTGGAGAAGTGGTTTATTAGAGGACTTCCAGCATTACGTGGCCAGAGATGTGTACTGGGGACCAAAAATCATGTCTTATGAGCTCCTGATTGCAGAGATTGAAAAGCCTGTTACAGGAGTAGAGTGTGGAATGAGGAAAGAGGGAGACAGACGTGGGGGGTGCAGAGCGGCTTGCTCTTGTCACATCAGACATTTTACATGTAGTTACTCATTTGGCTGATGACTGTTATCCAGTAATGTCTGTAACAACTTACAAACACCGCAGCACCAGATCAGAGGATGAATGCAGATAAGATTGAGGCAGTTGACAGGAGTGAAAAGGCAGAGTCAGCCGTTTCAGTAGCAACCAGTAGAGTGATCAAAAGAATTTACACTTTTTCCGGTCCAGCATTATTGGCAGGTAAACAGCTTGTAGGTATTATTTGCGTCCCTGTTTCCCAATGTCTTGCATGAACGTTTGTTAGGTTAGTTATATTTAATCTTTCAAGATAGATGCGGCTTTAAAAGCGTATGCCAATATTGTTAAATTATCTTAAAAAGAAAACAAAATTAAGAGCTGTATACCATGTTGAATGTATGGTTGTGTTGTGGACCAGCTTTTCAAGGCTGACTGCCTCTGACATACTTGTGTCTGTTGGGTCTCTGTTTTGCAGACATTTCAGCCATCCTCACTGCTTTCTAAATCCAAGAAGAAGACCAAAGGTGAGGCACTAACCTCTCTCATTTTCATTTATCTCAGTGCTTTCCTGCGGTTACGCTGGATAATTTTGTCACCTGTCTCTATGAGTGACGATTCGCCAGGAGATTGTAGCTAATTCGAGTTTGGCATAGATTGGTTCTTAAAATTATTAAAAGATTGTCAAATATATTATATTTGCATTTTTCATCATTTGTCTCTAAGAAATATGTCTGTATTAGAAACATTTTCAATAAAGAGATTTCCCTGTTTTTGCATGTGGTGTGATGAAATTAAATTTTTAATTCACTGCAATTGTGCCTACATTGGGGTAAAATAGGTTGCCTATCCTTGGTCGAAGGTCTGATTTGAGTTATCCAGTGGCAAAAGATTTTACAAACAGGCTTTGAATGATGTATAGAAACTATCGTAGATGGGGGAACATCCACCCCCAAGTTTCAGAAATTAAGGTTTTGCCATTATGCTTTTTCTCAATATAAATAATTTTTGTACCACAGAACAGCCAACCTACATAAGAAAAAGACAGAAAATAATATTTACTTATTCAGAAAATTTCAGTGTGGGTGGCACGCCACCCACAGCCCACTAAGCTGTTTCCCCAATTGTATAAATTCTTCCTACACCCGTGCACACATTAACTATAATGTGAACATATTAGCAGAAATGTCCAAGCTAAGCAGTTTAACACACTGGCATCTCTGTGGTGTTCATAGTTTGTAGTGATGTTCGCTCTCTGATCATTTTATATGTGTGATTTCCAGTATCCACTCTGCAGTTGCTATACATACAAAGTTATACCTTAAGTTTAGCCATACACCCTAAACTATATGCCTTAAACTTAGCCATGCACCCTAAGATATACCCTAAGCTTAGCCATGCACCCTAAGCTATACACCTTATGGTTAACCATGCACCCTAAGATATACACCCTAAGCTTAGCCATAAATCCTAAACCATACACCCTAAGCTATACACCCTAAACGTAGCCATAAATCCTAAACCATACACCCTAAGCTATACACCCTAAGCTATACACCCTAAACTTAGCCATAAATCCTAAACCATACACCCTAAGCTATACACCCTAAGCTTAGCCATAAATCCTAAACCATACACCCTAAGCTATATAGCCTAAGCTTATCCATACACCCTAAGTTTAGCCATACTTCCTAAGCTTATCCATACACCCTAAGCTTAGCCATACTTCCTAAGCTTAGCCATACCCAACCTTTGCTTGCCTTGTGCTCACCAGCCCCAGCAGCAGCCTTGGCCTCCATCAGCAAGAGGCGCATCTCCTGCAGGGACCTGGGTCGAGGAGACTGTGAGGGCTGGCTCTGGAAGAAGAGGGATGCCAAGAGCTACTTTTCTCAGAAGTGGAAGAAGTACTGGTTCGTGTTGAAGGACTCCTGCCTCTACTGGTACCTGAATGAGGAGGTGAGAAAATGTATAAACTTATATAATCCATTGGGTTTCTTTATGTTAGATGTCCCTTTAGACTACCGTAGTCCTGCAGAAGTGAAATCGAAACACACCATCTCATTTTTTGTGTCTGTAATGTTGCTGCTCTCCATGTTAGCTCTGGAGCTACAAACAAAATCACTTGACGTGTGACAGGTTTTAACTCTGTAGGTAAATGAGGTCACTGCGTCTGCATCTTTGACGTTTAGTTTCAGACGTTCAGTTGAGTTTACAGCTGTGCATATGGATCACATGGGAAATGCTGAGCTGCATCTGTCATTCTGCACAGTGTAGTTTGATGAGCAGAAAAAAAACGATCACAATGGAAGCCGTAAACACCTGTAATGTCATTCTTACAAAACCGGCTGAGGTCAATAACAGAAGTTAATAAGCTCTTGGAAGTGGAGGCACGTCTGACTCTGTGACTGAGACTGACCTCCTTCCTTTGTGTTCTCATCATTCCTCTGAAAGAGTGAAATCTTCATGTTTACTTTTTTCTGTAATCAAGTTGGAATATTGGGCAGTTATACAGAATCTAATGAATATTCATTGAGTATGGGCTGGCGTATTCTACTGTGGGGTTTACATAGTGTGAATCAGCAAGGCTTACCAAAGTATGTACTGCTTTAGCGTGATTTCTGTGACTTATAGGTCTCCACTGCTGGACTAAGTACCCCACATTGGGGAAATATGACGTGTGAAATCTGCATTCATTTACAGGGATAATTACATTTACGTTTACAATAGCTTAAAAAAAGGCTTACGAAGCCACTGGATACCTGTGGATTTGAGCAGCAGGAAAGCCAGTTTGCAAACCTTAGCAATGATCTTTTTTTTGCTTCACAACTGGAGACCAGTGGAGATCAATGGGTGCTTACAGCTGCAGTTGTGAAACGGACAAGGGCAGCAGTGAACAGCATTGATGAGCAGGGTTTTGTATGAATAGGTCTCATGCTAATGTAACATGACGAGTTAGAGTAGGAAATAGCAATAAAGGCATGCAGGATGCTTGTGTCTTTATTTAACAAGAAAGTAGGGCAGTGAACAGTGTTGAGGAATACCATCTGAACAATCAAGTATTTTAAAAATGTTTTTACAGGCAAGTTTTTACTGAATTCTTCATAGTCATTTCACAATGTCTGTTTGAGGAAGTTGTGTTCTATTCAGGGAGATGGAAGGAAAGAGTTTAATTCAGGTAAAAAACCCTATTTTGGGTAATGTTCTTAAGGCCTCTGATCTCGTGTACCACTGCCCTAAACAGGATGAAAAGGCAGAAGGCTTTGTCAGCCTCCCAGAGTTCAAGATTGACCGGGCCAGTGAGTGCCGCAAGAAGTAGTGAGTATTCATAGAGGAGTTAAATGCATTCCCTCTGCTCTCTGTGCTCATCGTGTTCCCTCTGTGCTCATCATATTCTCTCTGTGCTCATCGTGTTCCCTCTGCTCTCTGTGCTCATCGTGTTCCCTCTGTGCTCATCATATTCTCTCTGTGCTCATTGTGTTCTCTCTGTTCTCTGTGCTCATCGTGTTCCCTCTGTGCTCATCATGTTCTCTCTGTGTTCATCGTGTTCCCTCTGCTCTCTGTGCTCATCGTGTTCCCTCTGCTCTCTGTGCTCATCGTGTTCCCTCTGTGCTCATCATATTCTCTCTGTGC